>STHC01021079.1:10000-30184 GCA_016254315.1 Anopheles parensis
GAAATGTAATTTGTTAAAGAAATATCATTTGTTTCGAAATGAAAATAATTTTTTCAAGTTTTTCCACAACAACATTCTACTCTCTATCTCTCTCAACTAAACTAACTAATATTTTGAAAGGGCGTTTCATTTTTTTAGTGTTTTAAATTGTTTTAGCCAGGAATAGTGAAATTTCTTGTTTTATATAGTTTATACATTCAATTCGCTTATTTCATTTGATAATTTTAAATTAATATGTGTTAGAAAACTTCTAACTGGATTAACAAGACCTTTTTTGCCTAACACCGTTTTGTCTATAGTGTGCCAAAAAATTAGTCTTTATTTGCTTGCTTCTTGAATCAGAAAGCAAAGAACCCTTCCGCAGGCGCATCCTGCGGTTTTTATACTTGTTTTCTTGCATAATTTTTCTTGTTTTCTCCTGCTATCCCTATTTTCTCCTACGTTTTGACAGGTCGTTGGGACCTTATCTCCCTTCCTTTGTAAGGTTCCAACATGTTCTATAATTTTTCTCGAGATCGTAAATATGTTTGCCTTAGGAATAAAAAATCATAACATAACATATCATATCATGATGTCTAAAATGTCTAAAATGTCTAAAAAAATATATAAATATATAAGGTAATAATTTCAATTATTACCGGGGGCGGCTCGGTGGTGCATGTGATAAACGGCGCCAGCCCACACGGCCGGACCGGGTTCAAATCGCATCCGGACCGTTCCCCCGTAGCAAGGACTGACTATCCGGCTACGTGGTAAAATAAGTCTAGTAAGCCAGAAATGGCCGGCGTGACCTGTAAGGTCGTTAAGCCAAGAAGAAGAAGAATAATTTCAATAAATCTAAACTAAAAAGAATCATATGTCTATTTGGGGTAAGAAAAAACTTAACAGGTTCGTCATTCGTTCGTTCATTCGTAGCTTTGCCGTTTAACACAAAGACGAATGGCCGTAGTGATCGAAGAAGTAAATAAATACTAAAACGAAGGTTCGTCGCTTGTTAATGGTTTTGAGTAACTGTAACTATTATTCCATCTTAAAGTGCAATTTCAGCGTATTGTTTCGTAATTTGTGATTAGTTTTTATTTGAATATTAAATTTTTTATTGGCATGATTGGAAATTTACACAACGATAACTCACTTGAATTTAAAACTGGAAATACTTTTGGTACGTTTCACATTTTGCAACATATTTGCAACATATTATCTAATATTTATTTTTTGACAAATTTAGTATCCGTTTTGATAAAAAAAATCACTTTAATCTAGACTTACTTCTAAGACTGCAGTCTAACTGATACTGAATAATTATGACTTGAATAGTCAAGACTTAATACACTTCAGAAAAATGCATAAATTATCATTTCCAATATTTAATCTTGCAATAGTTCAAAAAACATATCCACAATTTCTTGATTGACTAAATTCTTTCACTTGAAAGAACAGAATTCAACTTCTCCACATTAGTTACCAGCAAACATCATTCTGCACAACAGCTACCAACAACCATAATTGTAAGGCACACCAATGGAAAAATATTTCTTATTTCCCCAGCCTTTCCAACATAAACGTACCGATAAACCCTTTGCCACGTTTTCATGACAGGCATCACCGACGCGGAATGCATATTTTAAGACATGCTGGCTAATCTCGCATATCGCTCAAGTACCAACTCCGGAATCTATTTTAAGTATAATTACAAAACAAAAATACACGGAAGATTTGCTTTCGTTCCCGAGCAAACGGAAACGCATGACTTGACTTTCAAATCATTTTCCGTATCTTGTAGCTTCTTTCCTCCATTTTTTATTATTTCGTTCTACCTTTTCTGAAACTACACAACATGAGCCGATGGAAAAGATTTCCACCCGGTGACGCCGAAGAGTTCAGGTAGACCGCGCACCCACTTAATTCACCTCGATTCCCACGAAAGATTTTAAAGAAAATTTCATCGCTATTTTGCGTTCTTTTCTTCGCCTTTTTTTTTCTTCGCTACCACCTTCATTCTCAATCTACCTCAATGATAAGCAAAACCGGTGAAAAGAACAGACGAACTCATGCGAAAGATCGTTCCACCAGCGGATGAGAAAACCCACCGTTGTAAAATGACTACACCACGAAACCCCGGTTCGAAAAAGATGAGTTCTATTCTGCAGCAAATAAATGGAATCCTTCAGCCACGAAAAATCCTCCCTGCCAATACAAACAGGCAGGAAGTTTGGTGGCTGACTGTTTTGTGGCAAACGGGAACCAACGGAAGCGTTCGGATCAGGGTGAAACAGATCGAAAACTTTCCAAACGTTCGTAGCGTAGCCCACTAAACCTTCCTACTTTACGACAGGTTCGTGAAACGGTGGATCTCGTTCCAAGCCATTTTTGATTCGCTTCCGAAGTGTACGCCCGGGTGGAAAAAGCACCGCGAGTTTTTAAGCCCGTGCGGCAAAGCAAAACGCCCGGCACCGGTACGGGAATACCTGGCAGGAGGTCTAATTAAACCCAAACTAAGTTAGACGGTATTTGCAGGGTGCCAATAATCGCCGCATTCGCACTTCACGTTGCCCTGCGCGCACCACACTACGACGTACAACACGAGCCACAGCGAGACAGATAGGAAGTCTCCGGGCCGACTCCGGGCTCGAACTGCAGGAAAAACGTTTCGACGACGACCTGAATATATACGATCGCGATAATAAAACGCAAACCGTAAATAATGCCACACCGGAATCCTTTAAGCTAGCGCTGGAAATCACTGCATTCGCGGGTCGCCCTATCGACAGGCGTGATTCCATCGGTAGCGTAGCGCACACCCATCACTATCACTCCGAATTCGAAAGTTTTTGGTGACTCCATTGCAACCATCAATACGTACTGCGTGGCTCTTCGCATCACGCCCACGCTCATGCCAAAGGTGTCAAGAGGATGCTGCAAAACCGTATCACACACACGCACACACAATCCGTGACACATGCAGAATACGTTCGTACTGGCTGTATGATCCAAAATTTACATTTGACAATAACTTATCATTGATACACGAAATTGCATTTGATTTCGTTCGCAAGTCAACCAGTCCACCAGTCCATGCAAAAAGGTGCACGTAAACAAACTTGAGGAAAGGAGAAAAAGGGAGGAGAATGGGGGAGGATGGGAATGGCCAAAAGAGAAGGACGCATCATGTCCGTGCGCCATTCATACTCCGGAAACATCGATCGGAAACCTCGGTGAAGTCGGCATCAACGGTGCCACACAAGTGCCCGGAGTTGGACGTGTACACACCACCGGACACCGGTGATCCGATGAAGGGTGCTAAATCCACTTGCATTGCATACGGATTTCAATATTTATGGACCGAAATGGGGTAAGTTCTGCGTTCTTGTACACGTTTTGCCTACAGTCAAAATTATATCACCGGCACTTGTCTGTGTGTTGTTGCTAGGGGAACAGCATCAGCACGGGATTTGTAGGATTTGAACCGTTCGAATTTTCACACTTGCCGTATTACGGTTCCTTCACGCCCGTCAGCCCTGCCCGGTTCGAACGATTTGAAAATCAAATTTTCAAATACCGGTTAATTTGGCCGACAATGTAAATCATTATTTAGTTGGTCGGAAAGAGGGAGGAAGCATTAAAGTGGGTTGGTGGGCCTTGGGTAGAGTAGTGCGATTTTGAAATATAAGTTAGCGATGGTAGTACCTAGTATTAGCTGCAGTCGTTCTAAATTATGACGTACGATTCTGATCGAGTTGGGGATCGTGTAACAAAATAACCTCAATTTATGTTATACATTGGGGTTTGAATATTCATTTATGAAGACTTCGTATAGCACAGTTACAGTTTCTGGAGTATCAGAACTTATTAGGCATGTTAAATATGAAAGTTGCTAATTTCCAAGTTAATGAATACTCATCAACATGTTCGATCTCATATTGAATATCCCTTGGAACGTAAGTATTTATCATATCTAATTCTTGACTCAAAGACGTAATAAGTAAACAAACATTTAACACACGGAGATGCTTCTGAAAGTTATTATTTTAAAAAGAAAAAAAATCGAAGATAAATTCAGTACTTTCAGACTCCCACAATATTTTATGCAATATGTCTATTATGTGCTATAGATAACACATTAATGATTTAACATAAATAATGTAGTCTGTGGCAATCAAAATTAATTCAATAGACACAGCTTAAAAAAACAACTTTCTTCTATATGTGTTAAATCGGTTTTGATATAAACTTCAATACGGACGTTGTTCTGGGACCTATTCTTTCAATATTCGTAGTACGAAAAACCCCCTTTTAATTAATATGGAAATGACATCATTCGCTTTGGTGGCATCTCTTTGTTTCATGAAAATATTTGCCTCTTATTGAAACATGTTTAAACAGAGAATTTGTAATTTGGAATCTTTAGACGTGATCACTCTCAACTCCCAATGAACCCAACTGTCTCGAGTCTGGTTATACCTTTATCTGGAGTCTGGTGGTATATGTTCTATTATTATGGGTTCATTGAATTTCTGTTCATCAACAAAATTAATTCAAAGAATGTTTCTGATTTATCATATTCTAAACGTAATGAGTCCCAGTGGTCACTTAAGAATAATTTTATTTGAATACAAATCGATCTTAGTGGATATGTCAAGTATTCAAGTTCAACGATTAGTTAAGTTTAGCTAGTTGACTTATTCCTTCATGGATAATTAAAATTTCACCCTAACGTTACCTATGTTAGTCAACAATCGCAAACATTCATTGAAAAAAAAAGGATTTTTACCTCTTGTTAAATCACTGCGTGAAGGTTTGACAATATATCTGCAAAAACCCAACATCGCACTAGAATATCAATCGGCTTTAACTTTGTAAGTCTTCTGCTCATGTTTTCAAATCTGCTCCCATGCAAATCCTTTCCATATCATTCAACTTTCATGTGGTGTCATATCCCTGCAGGTTTTCTCCTCAGGGACTCCATACTCCACAAAATCAATCCATATCAATCCAAATCTAGTCAGTAACCCTTAACCTCCAAAAAGGAACTGTCCGATTGAGGAAGAAAGCTGCTGTTTGCTTTCTTTTCCAAAAGTACCTTTAAAAACATTCGCTCTTTGCTTCATCTTAACCACGTCAAACATTCCCTGCTACAAAACGGTCGGCATTGCGTACCGTCCCTGGGGACACATGATTTGAAGACCTTTTTTTCTTACTCCAACTTTCCAACAAAAAAAGGATGACGATGATAGGGATATAAATTTTGCTTTGACATTTCTTCGCTTCCTTCTTAACATTTCCTTTTTCTTTTGCTGACCAATTTTATTCTCTCTCCTCATAAATGGCACCTTGGTAGTAGCATCCAATCACTCGGCAACAGTGTAGTGACACTTCAAACCCAATGCGTGACAGTGTTTACGAAAGTCTCCGGCATGTTTGGTGCTTCCCGACGATGTCTTCTCCCTTAATCCTTGACTTCATCGTACGCACATGAATAAGTGTGAATTATTGATGGATGAAAAGGAATATTATTCGTCACCCTATATCTTCCACTGAATAAAGTGTAATCCCCCAAAAGAAACAGGCCTGACCCTTTTCACAGTTTAGCCTGGTACGCTCACGTAGCATCGGTTTTGGACACATCATGTTGCAACCCTTTCAATCGCTTAAACCACAGCCATTTCACAGCAAAAGAACTGGAACTTGATGAAGTGGCAAATCTTTGTTAGATTTAGGCATCTTAAGCCATCAACTTTTGTTGATTTTACATTTCACAATTTATTCATTCAATGAACGAGATTTGTTTCTTTAATGTTTGAGAGATTTGCAAGTGATGTAATGCTCCTAGTTTATTTTTTGTTCGTTTTTTTATTAGTGCTTTATTTGCATTCTTTATTATATTTGACATACTTACGTAGAAATAACTTTAAAAAGACAAAATCTGTACAGCTATGTGTGTATCCTCCCTTCAACTGTGGTTAATACCGTACATAGATTTATGCGATGAACCACATTAGTAGTTATGTTTCGAATTTGTACAACTTCATCCACCCATCTCTCTACCAAACATGCTTTCCTTACCAATTGCTAAGAAGCTGAATTGCTTAAGAAAGTAACATCTCGCCGCTACTTCTTGCAGTATCGTACAAGCAACTGCATAAACATCCACACTGCCCAGTGGCCAACGCAGCAAAAACATGCCCTCAACCATTAGAACGATCGGTTGATCTTTTGCACCGCACCATACTGCAATGGTTCCGGGCACAACAACACACAAGACGAATGGTGGGTATAAATAAATAAAATAAACAGCCTGCCCTACAGGTATTTTATCATTTCCAACTTAATTTATAACAAATATATGTAAATTGGTTGCACGGACTAACGTGGCTCGGAAGTTACAGACGTAATGGGCGTACCATGCATGAAGAAGAAATGGAGAAAAACCCCTTTCCATAGACGAACAGCAATACCAATATTTATTGTCTTCACTGGACCAGCATAAATCTAAAATGTATGTTTTTTAGCGAAGAAATATTGCAAACATATCTGTACGGACATAACGTTCATGTTGGCGACCAATGAGTGCTGCAATTAACTTGCTAAAAACAATGATAATTCCTTTTAGTTTTTATTACATAAAGTATTGGATACATAAAAGGCTTCAATTTAAATTGAACCATCTCCATTTATTTATTTGTAGCCTTATCCCTCCGAAAGAATTTGCAAAGATCGATAAATTAAACTTTAACAACCCGAAAACACGTGACTATATCTCTTGTCCCCAGAAAAGCTCTTAATGCTTAATGCTTAATTGATGACCACTAGCAAGCTAATAAAACCCACATATCGTCTCATTTTCGTCAGCAACCGATAAAACGATCAGATTCATAAACTCTCATAATGTCAATTCTAGCTCTGGCCCGGGAAAGTAATGAACTTCTTCGACAGCAAATGTAAAAAAAAAACAAACCTCCGAACCATACAAAAAGGCAATGTTGCGGGTAGGTGTACTATCGAAACGGTCATCAAAGCTCTTAGTCACCTCAGCCTCTAATCAACGAACTTGCCGAGGAATCGTGCACCAAATATACCGCACCACGGGAATAATACACCATTATTTCTGATATCGTACATCTTTCTGGGATAAATATTTTGTCCATGTCCAATATCAATAAAGTCTCATTTTCAGTCCGAAATCTTTGGCGTTAGATTGGAAAAAATGGAATCGAATCTAACGGGTCATCTCGCTCAAATCCCGACCATTCATATTACGACTACGACGTTCGGCGATCACACCAATGGCAGAGAGAGGGAGAAAGAGAACAGAATGGCAGGGAAACTATGGCTCAAAACCACCAACTGTTTAGCTACTAACCTGGTGACAAAAACGGAAAAGCTGGTAGAAGTGAATGGTAATGGAAGTTCTCAGATGCCACCCGCCCCCGACCGGCAGATGGAGCAGTAGCGATGGGTGCAAACTAGAACCAGGGAGCGGCGAAAAGGGATTGGACAAGCTTTTCGGACCTTCATTTCGGGATAGTTCCTTAGGGGCTGTTCCGAAAAAGTCGTTGCCGGTGTCAAGCTCCCCATTCGATTGCAACACACGTGACTACCGTAGTTTAGCCATGGCTGACCGAATGGCTGACTATCTACGATCTAACCGTCAGGTTTGCCAAAAATGGGACTCCCGACCAGGGGCATAAAAAATGGAAACACCTCTTATACCACATTCCACATCGACGTCGATGACCAAAAGCCATCGGAAAACCCAGCGATACAGAACATGCCAAAAAAAAAAATAAACACACACTCACCCAACTTAGCATCAAACGGGCATGGTTTCGTCCCCAATCACTTTCCCTTCCTTGAGATGTGCTATTCAATTCCCTTTTTCCTTCCGTCCCCCGAAACCGTCACGCTTGTTGCCGAATGGTCTACTTTCAATCTGCCTGGTCAGCGAGCCCGACCGGTATCGTCGGGTGAAGAAAAGCCATACCGAACCTTCTTATTTATGAACCGAGCATGTCGATATCCTTGGCAGTGGCTTTTCTTAGGTTCCGTTTCTTCCTGAAGTGAAAGTTATGCCTGCACTTGGGGGCTTTGCAAGCCAACCCCGGGGTGAGTTTGAAATGGTTACGTGGACACACAACATTTTCGATCGCCCCGTAGCGACTGTGGTGTCGGCCAGCAGTTTCTTGCAGGTTTGGTTAAGGCAGAACTTACGATGACAGTTTTTAATTCACATTTATAAAATGAAGTGAATATAAAATAATACCACCTTCAATTTTCCTGCTCGATTGGCATTAGGTTTATGGGGTGGCTGAGATTTCGATACTCCACTTTCGGCCACTCCAGCACGGTTTGTAGTTTATCCGTCGCATCGCTAAATTGCTAAGATTAAGGTACATGTTTATTTGGCAATCAATGGTTCCTGCTGGGACGGTTACCTTTCCTTCGCCTGCTGATGGATGTTGATCAAATCTTTCGCGCAACTTTTGTGTAGACAAACAAACTGCCATTACAATAAACTTGTTTCCTCCCCGGTGTGCCCACGAAACTCATCTAAACGCTTGCACAAGATCACAATAATTTACCAAAGTCTTATCGTACGGCGCTGCTGCCTTTGTCAAGAAATTGCTAACCTTCAGTCCATCAGCACTTCTTGCTGCCCTGTGCCTGCGGGAAACTATCGGTTGATAGACAAAGAAGTCTAGCGATCGCGCATCGCGGTACAAGTCACATTGCTGGACCATTTCAATAAATTTAAAGTGCCGAATTGAGGTCATTATTTAAGCACCTTTTCAAACTTATGACAGCGTACCACTATATTTTATCAATATTTCGATAATTAAATTGATATACGACGCTAATTAAGATGGAGGGTAAATTTATAAAGGCTATTTCCTTCCCCCATCTCGTCGAAGGCAAAGCCACCGACCGTTACCGTGTGGCAAGCGATTCAACTATTTCGAACGGAGCGGGGTTTTTGGGAAATGGATACCCATCATGGATGTCTCCATTGATATTAGCTGTACGTGTCGGATCCAGAAGTGAATGCTGTGTTTGAGAATTTTAAACTTCTTTTTATAAAAAGAATTATTGTTGAGCTTTATTAACAGCAAGCTCAAAAAACAATCGAAAAGTTTTTGTATAATCATGAAAGGAAATTGTCATTTTAAAATATTGGAAATCAAAGTAAGGTAATTAAATACGAATAAAATATAATATAAGTAACTAAATACGAGTAACAATTATACTTCAAAACAATTTACACGAAGTAAATATATATCTGATTTCTCAATCGAAGCAGAAACTAAGTTTCATAATCTCAAAATTAAAAAAAAAAATCTATAGTTGTTTAACTTTACTTCTAAAGTCTCATAATATGTGTGAAATATGACTGAATTATAAAACCTGTAACAAAAAGTAACCTTACCTCTCGAAAGAGAAGTTCAATTCCTTTATTTCAGACGATCAAGAATAAAACATCCAACAAGAAGGAAATAACGAAACTTTTACAATCAACGAATATTTGAGTGATAAAAATAATTGATCATAGTTTAAAAATACATTGACAGACAAAGGGATTTCTCCGAAATAAAAACTCTTAAAGAATCAAATCAGTTGCAGAAGCATTAGCATAATTACAAAATTCAATCTTTTAAGTAAAGAGATTTCTACACTTTTAAAACTTTTAGTTTATGAAAAAATATCATAATAAATTATAGAGAAATGAATGAATATTGATATTGAAATGAAAGTGAAAAATCAAAACATAATTTTGTTAATGTCAACTTCATTCACAACTGTATAAGATCACAAACTCCATAAGAAAAGTATTATTTTGTTTAGAGAAACTGTTTGGCAAAATTTCACAAAGTAGATTTCAAACAGTAGTTTACAAATATGTTTTTACTAAATATTTTTTTAAACAATTCTCAACCATTACAACCATCCATTAGCCGTTAGAAAACAATCGCAACTTCACTAAAATGCCGCAATTCTATCTCACCGTTTGATCCACACTGCTGCATTCTACTTACGATTAGTTGTACCTATCAGTAAACGATTACTGTAACTGCTCCCTTAAGAAACATATTTATGAACGCCACCGCATAACCTTCCCAATCCATACACTCCAGATCTGCACACCATCTGCACGCAAGGATAGCAGTGGCTAATATGACCATACGGACGTCCATTCGCTTAGTGTCAACCAGTCTGCATCTACCATAGATGTGCAGTTTGATTGCACAATCTCGAACCAACCTTTGCGATAACGGCCAGCGCTGAATCGTTGTGCGGATTGCAGTGATGCAAAACTGGACCCAAAATTTGGCATCCTATCAGGAAAGAAAAGATCAAATTAACCTGCTAGCTTTGGCCACCCAACACACTGACTCCGGTGACAGTGAGGTAACGTGAAAGATTTCAACCACCGGCTGTACGTCGATAATTACTGCTACGGGGAACAGAGCAGGATTCAAATTATGCCACACAAAGGTAGATGTACATTCCGATGTACAGCTCATCAGACAGCGCGTGGTAGAATTTCGAAAAGGCGTTAAAGACACAATTGCCGGAGGGTAATGAAAAGATCCGCAGCCGTTCATTGGAAACGGTTTTGTTAATTTCATTATTTCATTTTAGCGATAAAATAGCGTGCTAATGCTAACAGTTAGCGAGGTTATCTTCTGCGTATTCTGCAGCCTTACGGCCATTACGACAAAAGCGCCCTAAAGGTAGCAAAACTACGAAATTACGGTCATTAAATCATTAAATGTTTACTTGCAACTAAAAGCTACTGATTGTTACTCCATTACAGTACGGTAAGGTTTCGAATGTATCCACCGCACATGATCTGTTTCATTATCTTCAGTGTTTCATCCAACTTTTTACCAGAAGCAGAAGGACTGCAACTCCTCCATCTTACGATTCCATTCATTTTATCCTTTTTTTCCTCTGAATATCTTCTGCTACTCATCTTCAAATTCCCTTATCTCCCAGGTCCTTGCTGTACCTATGCTTTAGTCTGATGTATGATAGATTCATTGAACAACTGTATGCAACACACCGCATCTTCAATATTCTTCTGCACCGCAGCCAAAGGAAAGCTGTATAAGTACCATCACTTGGTCTAGCCGCAAGTATACGCTGCAAACAACCGGTTGCTCGTGCTGGCATGAAATTTTATTTACAAACTGTATTAAGCGTTAAATTATGTTGCTGCACAAGTAAATAATGCTCGTACGAATAGAGTCGAGAAGCATTTTGAATCAATGGTCCGGTTGCATGAAACCCCTTAGCAATACCACCGGAGGATGGTAACCCTGTAAAGGAGGCCATATTTTTCCGAGCAAAGATTCTTCAGTGGTTTAGCCCGGGTACGTGTCTTTCGCAGTGGTACAGTCGAACGGGCACTGTTTTGTGAAGGCAGCAGCTTCCTTGCTTGCGTGCGTGTTGTGTGATTGTTTAGTTGCGGTTGAAGGTCTTTATGGGTGTTTGGGATTGGCAAGATGTCCGGCTGAGAGTGGTGTGGCCTGTGCATACCTCTGGGCGGAAGGTTTCTTAGAAACTTTATGCTGCTGGATTAAATTGTTAGCTTTACCGATCGTGACGGTACGGATTGTTGTTTTTTTTTAAGTAACCAATTAAAACCCCAACACGTTCTTGTAGTAAACCTTTCCCGGGCGCAGATAGGACTGTATAGGATGAACAATTAAAAATGCTATAACTCATAGCTAATTGCACAAAAAAAAATATTTTTTTTTGTTCAATTTATTACAATCGCTTTCGATGTTTTTTTTATTGAATCAAAAAGCATCATAAAGTGTCCTTTATTCGTTAAAAGCTATTCAAACTAAATGCTTTCTTTTTCTCCCTAAAACATTTTAATCCGTGTCCAAAGTTTGCTTTAAATCTGAAAAACCTTTCAATATAATAGGATGGATTTAGTTCGTTCGTATCTCTATCGGTATCCTCAACATCACCCAACAAAACTTCTATTGGTTGTTGTAATCACTTGGCACATAAGCACTGGCCCTGTTTTAGACATCCCTACACATCCCAACAATGAGCTTGATAATTGACTTTGACTAACATTAACCGCACAATGAAGAACAAAACCCACACACAGACAGACACGCACTAAGCACAGTACGATCCTGAGCAGAGTGACTAACACATTTCCACCACATGCAATGTTGATTTTAACCATTTTGCTTCTAAACACCCGAAAACCCCGAATCATTGCCGTTCCGCAATACCCGCCCGTACAAGCGTTCAGCTCCTGCCATCGTTGTTTTGTGATGCTTGCTGGCTTTTTCAGCTAATCCAATGCTACTTAACATAAGAAAATTAAAACCTCCACACCCTGTGTTTACATATTTGCCTTATATTTTTGTACAGTAGCAATGGCAGCAACGCCGTATTGGCCATACTCCAAAGCCATACCGAAAAGGTATTAAAACTACCTGTGTACAAATATATGACTGTGGGAGAAGATACAATGGAAATGTTTTGCATGCTATTCATGCATCTAGCTGAGCCGAAACCGTATACCGAGCGTATACGATTTAACTCCAAATTATGTTCCATTGTGTTGTGAAGAGATTAAAAATCAGTTTACCAGCGGCAGTCTCACAAACTTGTTCGGTTTTTTTGCCTTGTAGTGTCATTTGAATTGAATCTAAACCGTACATCTTTATTTGCATAAATGGGTGGTGGTACGATCCATTTACGAAAGCCTCGATCACTCGAAACAATAACATATCGTCGTGGAATCTTTGTTTACAATCTGCACGAACTCTATTTTTTATAAAAAAAAAGCCTTAAATAAATAATATTTCAATTGGTTCAATGGGAACATTGTAGAAAATAAAAAAAATAATAATTTAACAAATTATCCACATTTCGATAAATATAAGTTTACTTCAAGAAAACATTAATTTTAATGTTCGATGATCCTTTCAGTTAACCTTTACATTTTATATTACTCTTCTTCCAATAAACATTATTTATTCAAATGATTCGTTCCGAAATTGTCAAATACAACTAATACACGATTTAATGCATATCTGCAGCCGAGAACCGATGTCACATTCAACATAATTTCCATTTCCGACCGGTGAAGAAAAGGTTTTATTTCGATCATGGTGCATTAAGCTCGTTAAAGGCCGCCACCCAATCTAACATACACCAACAAACAGATGCAAAAGTGAACAAACTTACAGGTAGCGTACCGTGCCCGGAACCTTGCAACAAACAAGCAAACCAAACAGCATGCACTGCCAGGACACGGTTGGGAACACATGCACACCGATAGATAATACGGCTAAATGGCGGCGATGGAGGCCATTCTCGCGCGCGCACACACTATCGCGCTTGTACTCTGCTCTGCCACCCCTGGGCACTACTTAGCCAATCTGCCTCATTTTCGCTCCAACCCCAACCGCACAAGTATAATGAATTCTTTAGCCCGGGCTGCAGGCAACATACATTCATCCCAGTAATAACAATACCGGTGGTGCAAATTTATCTAATAAATAATAATTCCCGGAAAATTATTAGCACACCGTGCCGTACGTTTGCGCCACCGCCACCGTTGTTTTGTGTGTTTGTTTTTCTTGTAGAAAGATTTTTCTCCAACCCCAGGTACCTCACCTGCACCCCACTTGCAACTCCCAACACCCAGGAAGTGGGCCCACTGTATTGCGAAAACCGTTTTCCTCCATCGGACTTGACTTGACTTAAACTAGCACTCTCGGTCGCTTCTGCCCCTGGTCTGCATTATTTGCTTTCGTACTTTCAAATGCATCCGGGCGGGGGGCTCAGTTTGGAAAATGAATTTCCGAGCTACAGCTTTATTGTTGCCCGCTTTGCGGAGTTGCGATGAAGCAAAGATCATTTCGTTTATTAAAAAGATAAACACGGTAAAGTATAATTATAGTAATTTGAAATTATTTTGCATATTTATAACACCTTGGTTTTTATGCATTCCCCTCAATGCGTGGCAAGAAACGGGAACATCGTTCTAAAAGGACATTGCAAAGTGTTGATGCTTAACGTTAGCAGAATTACGAATTTTATGCATTTTGAATGCGTTGTAAAACTTGATTCTGAACAATGCATTGTGAAAAGATTCTGTCAACGCTTATGATTTGGCAATTTCGAATATGAATTACAGTTTAAAGCGAACATGGAAATATGAAATTAGGATGAGGTTAAATAAATATAAGTGTAAATGTTGGATCCACATGTATGTTCCCACCATTTAAGGAAAGATAACGTCTGTAAACATTATAGACATGAATATATAATACTCATTCGCAGAAGATCATGCTCTGCATTTGGTGGGATAAGAAGGATATCGTCTACTACGAACTGCTTCCGGATAGTCACACTATGACAGGGGAATGGTACAAACCGATCTAATTTTGTAAAAGGCAGAATATGAGACTATATCCGATAAAGGTTTTTTCCATTACAATATTACTTGGACTCATCTTGTATGTAGCTCTGACGAAAAACTTTTCCTTCAATTAATGGATGGAATATTCTGCTTTGCTCGTTTGCTACATTTTAGTTCATATTTGATGCCATCAAATTACCACTTGTTTCGATCGATTCAGAAGGCGCTTACTGAAATTCGCTTCATGTTAGTCGAGGTTCAATTTAACAATTGAACTGAATTTGTTATTGGGAGCAAAAGACAAGAATTTGGTTTAGTTTGAAGTTTGTAAATTCCCTAAAAAAGGTTAAATATTATTATTTCTCATGGATTCCTAGAAAAAAAATTGTATGCCCGGGATACGTAAAAGTACAAGGAGGAAATGCCTTGTGATAATTGTACATTTCAGCATTTCAGAGGCTGACAATACGGTTCAATGCGGTAATAATTTGAAATAAAATTAAAAAATTTTTTTTTTCGGCTTACCTTTTAAATGCTGGGAAATTTTGCTAAAAGTTTACATCGTTCTAGTTAAAAATGAGTTTGTTTTGCTGATAAGGAACAGCCAGGAAGTATCAACGATCACTCCTTTTTTCAACAAAACATTTTATTCTAAGCTGCAAAAGGTTCCTGAGCATTACAATAAGTATCTGAATCTGTTTTTTTTTTTCAATTTTAATAAATAAATTAAAATTTATTAAATAAAGTAAATAAATTGAGTTGTTGAGAGATGATGTATAGACCGATTAAATATTAATTTTAATAAAAATATTATAAAAAAATTAACCAGTGGTTTCAATACAACATTAAATTGGGGATTCTATAACTAATATTATCATCCCAATTTACTATTCATCACATTTGTTTCCGTTTTATTTCATTCGACAAAATAATAGAATCCACAGTACATTTAATGCTGGTAACATAAATGTGTAAAGTACTGTTTGACACACGGTGCGTAATAATTTTACACATTTGCTTTGTTTTACTGTAGGTCACACATTGCCCAAAAAACATGTTCCTATTTCATATATCTTCATTTGTTAGCATTATGTCAACAGCACAAACTTGAGCTATTCATCTTTACCTTACCGTAAAACGCTACTATAAATTGTAGCTAGCAAAGGATTTAACCATATTTACATATTTCACTACTTTTCACAGCTTCAGACACTACCACAAACGCCATTATGATGGAAGAGAAAACTCTCAAATTTATATTTCTACGCCCGGGTGTACATTTTCAAGTTTTGCAAATGCTCCGGCAGAATAGAAAATATAAATAAAGTACAACAGTAACAACAATCGGGAAGGAAAAAAATATGCGCCACGAAACCATGCAACACAATTCTCGCTAAGCATCGACGCTAAAAAGCGCAACTGCAGCTCTTTTGATGACAGATACCCCTTGGCCATGGCGTAACAGTGGTTGGGCTGCTATTTGCTGCACAGGGATCGGAACATTGCATATTCTGGGGTGGAGGTACCAGGGTACCATTTGTGGTTTTTCCATGGCCCAAGAACATATCGTTGGCCATTAGCGCGATTTCTGGAACGTTCACTTTGAGGCAAAGCAGCAACTGAAGCGAAGGCCAATATGAAGACTGAAGGAAGTGCCAGCAGCAACAGCAGCAGTCAGGGCTGGAGATAGATCTTTTTCGGTGGTTCTATTACATGCTACAGCGTGGCAGACTACCTCCCTGCCACCTAGAGCACACACTTATAGCCAAACGCCACCAAACACACATTCCACCTATTGAACCCGACACATATCCGCGCACTTCCTGGCTGGATGAGTATCGCGGAACCGTCCGAAAATGGTTAGATTTACTGATAAAGTTTTTAAATACATTTTGTATTATTTCTATGATGTATGAACGTTATGTTCGCTCGGTGTAACACAGTCGGGGTCGCTGATCGTACTGCTAAGACCACTACTACTACTTCAACTACTAACCCATACACACACACATATACTACTTCCTTTCTCCAGCAAACAGCTGCCTTTCTGCCGAGTTTCCGAAAAGCTCAATGTTTTTGGACGCATTTGGACGTTCCCGGGAAAGGACTTCTTCGGTGACCTCCATCGAAATGGTGCGGGGACCGAGAAAACTGTACACACATAAACGGGCGCCGCACAGCGACGGGAAGGTTCCGCCTGGTCCCCAACATCCGGATCGAGAACCGACCGGAGAGCTCGGGAGAGCTGGTGCGAATCCGGGAGAGAGAGACACTAAGACCGGAGTAATTTATTACCCCTTTTGCCTTCGTTTGATAAATGCCAGAAAGTGGTTACACCATGCGGAGACAAAAGGGATCCCGATGCTGATGAACGGCATGTACGGTGAGCAAGGGAAAAACCTCGGGAAAAATCCTCCTCCCTCCCTCCCTCCCCTTCCCACCCTCCAGCAGCAGCAACCAGCACAAGTGACAGAAACGGACGGATTTTCTTTATTTATGACACATTTTTGCGTTTCCTCTAGCGCCATCAGTGCGCCCGCATCACCTGCAACCCTTTGCTCGTCGAACAAGGGAAAAGATGAAATCGCTCCAAACAAACGGCACAGTTTTTGGAGACAAAGTTTTTAATCCAAAACCTCAGAGCAGCTTTCCATATATTTCGCTTTACGGCATCGTCGGCCGAACATCAACTGGAAACTGTCGTAACTGACCAGGCGTCTCCTTTACGGTGGCGGAATGACCACCGGGGCACGAAAATACCAAACCCGAACCGAACTGGAATTGATCATTTCCTGGCAATAGGAATCGGATAAGAGGATTTCAAAATTGCTATGGATTTTGGACTTTTTTGCATGTAAACTTTCGGAGCAAAACGGTCTGTTTGTAAGGTCTGTTTAGAAGAACAAACGTACCAACACTTTGATAATTATTAATTCCGGAGAATTAAATATTTTGTAATTCAATTTAATTTATTAATTTCAAATAATGCCAGCTCAAACTCAATTGATTCTTTCTGTCGAAATAGAGAAGAGGTTCTTATCAACTACCATTCGCAAGACCTCTCACGATGGGTAAAGTATTTTGATGAATTATTCAACGATCAGTGCGAATCAGTGCGAACAAAATTGCTCCAAAGGACTTTCGATTCCATATTTATCGAACAGCAATAGGAATACCACGATTTCCATTTAACATCTCAAACAATCTATCGCTTCTTCATCCAATTCTTTGATGCTTTCCTCTATCCTAGCTTTTCCTTTCATCCTAGCTGTGTTTCACCGGATTGATCTTGGCCTTGTAGGTCGTATTCTGTTAGTCCTGATACTGTTAGTCTTGTGTTTCAGTTAGTTAGATTATTTTTAATATTCTTATATTTAGCCCGTGATGCTACTATTTCTAATTAATAAATAAGAACATGGTGTCCTCTATGATTTGTACGAAGATCATAGATAGTCTAAAAAGAAGGAACAGCGTTAACAGACCCAAATTGAGATCAAAGAGTTGAAAAGCCACGATAATGAATTGACTGTCGTCGGCATTTTACCGTATATGAGCACGTAGCAGTTCAAAGCAGACTAAATTGATATTAAGTATCAAATTAGTAGTTTATTCAGCGATAGTAGTATATAGTAAATAATCTCTTTTTCAGTTAAAATTGCAAATTTAAAGTGCAGTTAGTTTAATAATTCCGAACATCAATATTCCTTAAAATAAATAACATTTACAACTTAAAACCCCGATATTCTTTAAATAAGCTTTTCATCAACTTGTTTCTGTTTTCTCCGTTGTTGCAATGCCTGCGAATCCGTTAACTATGCCTGGCGGTTCGTCTTTTCCAAACCTTCTAATCGACCAATCTTACAAACGACTCTGCTGTGCAGAATCTTCAACCCACAGTAAATGAAGCAATAAGAATGTGTGCATACCTTTCTAGCACGCTCCCCAAGCGCCAAGTTCCCAACAGCGTTCTTTTGCTCACACACAAAAAAACCGTCCGGCCATCGTTGCCGTAAGCGACCATCGTAAAAACGGAGGAATTTTTATTTCCTTCCCACAGCGTCTTAGACAAGCTCCACACACATACACACAGATACACCCAAAATGGGTTCCAACTACAGGCCAGGCCAGGATGGTAAAGTAAACCGGTTACACAAAAATGTATGGCCATGTGCTCTGAAATTCCACTCGTTCCTGTGGTCACAAATCTTGGATTAACGTGTCCCTAGGTGATGTTCTTGGAGCAAATAATTAGTCTCACTTTCTCTCGCCAACACACCCAATGCTTGCCCTTTGCCCCAAACACGTTCGGTGGTGGTGCAGAAAAACAGGATTCTTCATTCTGTTTGTTCTTCTGGTTCCTTGCTCTGTTTATAATAGAGTTCGAGTTTTACCACCACGTCAAAATTGTACGATGCTGTTTTTCTTTTCTTATTTTCTGCTATTTTTGTTCCCCATTCATTCATGCCATTTTTTTGTCTTCTTACATTTTTCCTCTTTGCTTTATTCTCACTCACACAAAAGCTCCAATCGGCGAGGGTCATTTTGTTTGTTAGTAACGTTTCCTTTTTTTTATTCGTACATACTTTTCAAACTCGAGTGTTTTATAATAATCCTTATATATTGCACAAGACTTCCTTTCAACTCTTTCGCCCGCTTCCTGCTTTCGTCCATTTGCACACTCGTCATCTTTTGCACTCCCTGAGCTACCTGCTACCGTTTCAGCCATTTTCTAGCACTCTGCGCCCTGTTCACAGTGGTGCAACATCTCTCCCCTCTCCCAACTCTCAAGTGTCCCCACAGTGTGCTACTAAAAAGTAAAGTTTTTTCATAATTTTCTTCATTATCATAAAAATATATGAATTATAGATAAACTAAATGAGCAACTTACTCGGGTGCTTCCCGAGCGCGAAATGCTTGGGACGGCGACCGGGGTCGTCCCTACACACCCAGAGCGCCCATTTGGACAGTGGACAGTTTGGGCAAAAAAACCACGCTATATGCCACGTTATCGGCAACGACCACAAGCTGGGCGGGCACGCAAACAGTCGAACCACTAACTGGGTCCATTCCATACCCTTAGCACTTGGGCAACACGTAAAAGTGAATAGTTTTCATCCATTTGCGGACACACTGTGGAAAGAATGGAACGAACCTTCCCAACCAACTATGATTAATTAATAAGATGTGGCAAATTACTCGCACCTCGCTTCTCGGTTTTGCAGTGCGCGAAAGATTGATCGGAAGTTTAGTGGCAAGTTGGGGAGGCCAAGAAATGGGGAAGGTAAGTGCTAAGTTTTCGTTTTCCGGCTCAGTACTAATCCTGGGGCAATTTCTTTATCGCTTGAACCAGCCAAAGTGCATTTAAAGTTTGTGTTATTTACCCCTAGCAGATGGAGCGACTAAGCGTGTTTGTTTTTGTGAAGACGATTAAAAAATGGACAAAGAAAATGGGAAATCATTTGAATTAAGGTTGATTGCAGTATATATTATTACTTAGCCGAACATTTTATTATGTTTGGCAGTTTCAAAGTTACAAAATAAATCAAGGAAACAAGGGAACAATATTATTAAAAGAATTCATGTTTGCTTATTTACTTCTTTCCCATCATTAAGGAGCACATTGAAGAAAATGAATGAAAATTTTACACAATTTGTTAAATTGCACGTAAAGTAAAGATTGACAGCAGTTGAATGCAATTTTCATTTTTTGTAAGTTGATTTGATTGGTATAAAATGTAATAGTGTTTTCAACATCCCAAGTTCTCTTTCATAAACTAAAACATGTAAGA
>STHC01021097.1:0-30089 GCA_016254315.1 Anopheles parensis
TTTGAAGCCGACCCAGTTAGACAAATCTGATTTAAATATCCTTAACTTTCATTTAACTTTTACTGTGCCAATTAATGGTAAATTTAGAGTAAATTAGCAGTAGTTAATTTGTGTTGTAATGAACGATTTATTGCATTACATTTTTCTTTAACATTGAGATAAATTGAGAGAAACTATTTCACTGAGCATACACCAGCACAAGAATAAATGCTTAAGATATTTTGACCCTATTTTCCAGTCATTAAAATCATTAAAAACACTTATTTCATGGTGCTGCCGTTACAATTGCGAAGCAGAAAATGAAACTTGCTGAAGGATACTACTCAAATGGGTAATTTACCAATTGTTGTTTTAATGAAAATATTATTTGGAACTAGTTCTAGAATGTTTACATATATTCCACTACATAATCCAATTCTACTTGAAAAAAGTTTAGGAATGGCTAAAACATACTCGCTTGAAGTGAAGAACTCCGTTTGAGATTGTTTTGTAATTGTAATCTTTTCAACTGAACGTATTTTAAGCAGATTCTGAAAAAAGAGAATTCTAAATTCTAAATCGTGTATAGAAACTATTTTATTGTAGATGTGAATCAATTCACATCATCACCATTTGTCGGGACTGTTTACTCTTCACCTCCTTTTATAGCTTTAATGTGTTTATTTCTTAACCTTGCTCAATTCTAAACGGTAATGAAATCTTTCACGTTGTCCTTGCCACAAATAGGAGTTACATTTTTTTCCTTTTTTGTTTAAGGATGTACTAAAAGCATGTTGTGAAAAGCTTTACTCAAATCAAGACGCTGGTTTGTTGTTAAGCAGGATAAAATTGTGCAACAGCGAAGATACTTTCTGACAGATACAAGCACACCTTAGGCAGGTGATTCAAACCAGCTTGGTTTGTAATGCGCTAGGAAAAACATTTTTTGAAAATAATTTCTAAAAAGGTTACCCAAAACAAACCACTAAAACGTCTGTATCCCGCCTGCAGGCAGACGGCAGGTGAAACTGTTGAGAATGAAGCAAAAACGTTAAAAACAAAACAAAAAGCTAAAACCTTTTAGCATCTCTAGAGCAACAATATTATGGTCAAAAAAAAAAAAGGATGTCCTAAACAGACAACGCAGTGGCGTCCTTTCGAACACGGTACAGAACACGGTGCACTGGAATCTAATCTTAACGATATGATGGCGACGTACCGCAGCGGGTCTTGTTTGGGTTCCTGGGTGATTCGGATTAGACAGGAACGAAGGCAAAACATCGCCTGCATTGGCAAACACACCGCACGAAAGGCGCGTGTGCCATGTAGCATGCCATGCATCCGGTGGGACAGGTACAGGCCACAATAATGCAAAAACAAAAACGCATAAAAAATACGAATAATACCGTGTGCGCGGCAACACGCGGTAAACTAAAAGCGCCAAAGAGGAAGTGAAGAGAGCGAGCGAAAACAAAACAACACGGAAGAAAGAAAAGCAACGAAATGGCCAGAACGACGGAACCGAAAATCTTGCACCTGGCCTCTTAAGTGCATAAATTTGTGTGTGTGTGGTTTCCACCTTCGTGCCCGTTTCGCAAAACCAAAAATGCCCGGAGAAATCAGAAAACACTGCATCGTGCATCTCAGCTTCATCTGCAGCCACCGTGGCCACCTTGAATCGAAAGGATGTACGCTTTTCTTCGCCGGTAAGTGTTCTTTGCGCTAGTTGACTGATGCGATCGTACGATCTGTTTTTACTTTTTTTTGTTTTATTTTGTGTTTATTTTGTTATATTTCGTTAGGTTTTATTTCAATATATATGATCTGATGTTTTGAAACTGTTGTTTATCGTCTGTTTTATATATATATTTTTTGCGTTCTTTTATTATTAACATTAAAATTTTCAGCTGTTTTTTTTTGCATTACTTTCATATATTGTTAAATTTGTTGCTTCACTTTTAAATAATTATGTACAAGAAATCTTTTTTTTAGCTAATTTTTATTATAACTAAATTTTGTTCCTTAAATTTCTTCAATCTTTATTTAAGTTCATCTTTTTATTGTTTATTTTTTAATCATTTGTTGGTAGGTGTATGTAGTTTGTACTGACATACAGTTATCATTGCTTTTGTATGCAAAAATTATTATTTGTTTTTTTTTATGTTTTGATTATGTTTACGTTTTTTATTAGGTTTTTTTTGTTATATTCTGTTTCGATTTTATTTTATTATTGATCAAATTGAGCTTGTTGTGTAACTATTACAGGTTATACATTTCATATAATCGAATTCGTGTGATTTTTTCCCAGGCATTTAATTTAAAAATATTTTTTGTTTTTGCTTTCCGTTTGTTTGCTACTTGTCCATGATTAAAATTTGGTCTGTATTGTATATATTTATGGTTTTTTTCAATATGTTTTGTTTTTCAACTAAAACAGATTAATTTGTTATTCAAATACGTTTTAATGCCGCAAATATTCCATTATTTCCAAAAGAAAAGCAATTCGCGCCAAAATGCATTTTGTCTTCGCGCAAAATATCTCCAAACAAAAAATTCTGCCATAATTTCATTTTGGTCAAACCAATCGTTTGGTCGGGCAAAATTTCAAATCACTTGCGCTTGGGTTTTCGTACAAAATGTTGCACCTGCCGAAACCAGTTTGCCGCAAGAGTTGGTTCCTTCGCCAACCACACCGTGCAAATTCTCGCAGCGTTGCATCGTTTGCTTTTGATTGAGTCGCCGCAAATGGAAGAAGAGTTAATTTTGCTCTTGAGTCGCGCCGTCCAGCAGGGCTTGAAACTTTGATGATTGCGTGGCCTCACGCATGCGGGTGACCCAAAACGCTTGGAACGAGAAAAAAATGCATCCTGGTAGATTGTTACCGTTCGGGTTCCACGCGGCCATCTCGTTTGTAACTTTCGACTAGTTTTTTTCCTGAGTCTCCATCTTAAGCCCTCAGAATATTGTGTCGAAACCCCTTTTTTTGGCAAAGGTACAACATCAATTACTGCCACGGAAGGGCACAGTACAGGTGAGCATTAATTTTGCTTTCGATCATACCACGGCCATACCACTGTCACTTTCGAGCGGCAATGTTGTATGGATTGTCGCGGCCCCTGAACGGGATAAAAATGCGGGACCCAGCAATTTACTTTTTCTTTTGTATTTTTCACTGCTGTTGGCTGTACCGGCTTCTTATCGGTTCATAGGCACACGCGTCTGCTGTGTCACCGAACTAATGGGATCGTTTAAAGGGCAAATCGACAAGATGTTGTCACTGTCGATGCTGTCGTCCGCAACCGGTCACCGAGTAACTCGCTACGGTAAGGTTTCACTTTTCGCAGCAAAAAGACCTACCAAAAAAATGGAGGACTTTTGGTCTTAAGGGAAAGATAATAAAAGCACCAAAAATTGTTAACCGTTCGTTTCAAACCATTATGTTCGATGAATGAACATTTGCTCGAAAGCGTGTCACTAAATTGATGCTCGACGGTGACTGACAGCGTGATACGGGCGCGTTATACCATCATGTTTTGGGATATTTATTGTTTATCACTTCTTCATAGATTATACGTACGTAACTCAAATTTATCAGACATTTTCATAAACAATTGTTCATTTTCATCACGTCATTCTTTAATTTTAATTAAATACCTATTGATGTGCTAGTAACAATCAAAACGGTAAAGGGAAATATTTTACTTAAACAGCACCATAACTTACCACCATGAAATATTAGGATCATCATGTACAGTTTATATCAACTAAGCTCCACATTTGTTTCTTATCTCACTCTCCAAATGTTGCCTTTCTTTGATGGCTTTGAAAATTTTTTCAATCATCTCACCAAAACCAAAGCATCTCGTACACTTTGCTCAAGCCATCCCAAGAACAGAGCCCAAGGTCACATCAATCCTTTTCCAACAAGAAAAAAAAAAACGATTTTTTCCCGATCGTAGTCAAATATGCTCACACCCGGGTCCCGTCACTAAAGCTCGATACGAACGAGAAGTGCTAAGGAAACAAATCAATCCGTTTTAGAGCAATCAGTCGTGCAGGCTGGTTGGTTCGGAACACACTTCACATGCACCGGAGTCATCGTCGAAATGTCCTCGAGCAAGGGGCAACCAGAGTCACACTCGAAGGTTGATGGAATTCCATTTTCGAAGAAAAAAAAACCAGCTCTCAGTTTTCCATCCAGGCGCTACGATGAGTTTGGCAGAAGAGTTGAGTTTGCGAGTTGAATAGAGGGAGTTGGGAGAAAAAAGATGAACGCAAGTGACTCCCATAAGTCACTTATTGATAGGGTTCGATCGAAGGGTGTGTCGTGGCTGCTTTGGAATGCTTTTGGAAAGGGCACTCGGCTGTACCTAGAAATTGGGCACCTCTTTACATCTATACCCAGGATCATATCACTTATTGCGATGGTTTCGTAGAACTCTATAAATGTTTGCTCAAGGTTTCCGTTTCTGAAGAATATCAATTTAAAGCATTTCTTTTCATACAATAAA
Source organism: Anopheles parensis (assembly GCA_016254315.1). Classification (NCBI taxonomy): domain Eukaryota; kingdom Metazoa; phylum Arthropoda; class Insecta; order Diptera; family Culicidae; genus Anopheles; species Anopheles parensis. Next base: position 4,491 of record STHC01021097.1, read on the forward strand.
ATTGGACCTAAATGATAAACAAACGCACTGTTTCTTTTTTTGCGCTCGTTACATGAAAATGTGATAACCCTGCTGAAATTCTGTTCAGCACAAACCTTATTATGAAGTACAATTAATATTTTGCTACTATTCATAATCACAATGAGTTTGAGATGATCCTCAAGTCATAAGGGAAATATTTTGCCAATCAAAACTGCATACAATGCCACACACGCACAGGGCGCTTGAATTTAAAGTGTCCAAAGTGTCGTCCGCTTCTCCTGTTCAGGACTCCGGAAGCATAGATTGCCTGCGTATCACCCAAGCGGAACAAAATAAGATGACGGAAAATATTATCACGACACCGTGAACCGTACTATGGCCTCTCCAGGGGAAAAAATGCTCACTGCATGCGTTTCATGTGAGGTGAAAGTGTTGAGATGGAAAATATTCAACCTAAAACGGCGCTCGGGTAGTGTGTTCCAGCGCACAGTATGAAGAAGGAGCCAAAGTGTGAGCATGAGAGAGAGAGAGAGAGAGAGAGAGAGAGAGAGAGAGAAAAGATGAAATCCTATAAACCTATAAAAGGAGATTGAATAGAAAATTGAAGTAATAAATTTTGAGACCTTAATAAATTAAAGTGATTTTTGCTCACCGATGCTACTTTTCTCTGTCATGCGATGCTGGTGAACCATTTTTCTACCCTTTGCACGTCTTGCGTGGTTCTCCCGTTTTCGGGGCTCTTTCACATCTTACAACCTTGCTCAACTTTAGTTTCCACAAGCGACACAGCGGACACAAAGAGCTACTACTCCGTCAAGCGGAATGGTGTCGCTCGGTGACACACACCAACCAAGTGGCCGCAAACCACCCACCGTGCAGAAAAAGGGAAATGTGTTGACAGCTTTCCCATCACACCAAAACGGAACGACACGTAAAATCTAAACAAATAAACAAACTCGGCACAAAACTTCTGCACCACTGACGGAAAGAAAATAAAGGGAAAACATTAAAACGTCCTAGCGGCTGCTAGGAATCCACCCTATCCCGGGATAAATGTTACCAAAAATTGACCAACGGTCCATGGGAACATGGAAGCGATTATCGGACCATGGACGATGGATATGCATTCCTTTTTATTCGAAGTTGAAGTACCGCGCCGTGTTTGGTTGCGTTAAGTGAATTGTTCGGTAAAATTTACGACCGTCCTGCGAATGTTTGTCTTTTTCTGTGTGTCGGTGAAGGTCCTCGACTGTCGTCCTTCGTCTCAGTATCGATATGAGCATACGTCCCCCGGGTGGGTTTCCTTACTTTTTGAAGTTGAAAGGAAAAGTGTGCGAAACGAAGGGCAAATAGCGAAAAGAAGTCAAGAGTGAAATTGACCCGCCGGCACAAAACGATAGACAGTGCGCTGTCAATTCGTGCTCGATGTAGTACGCAATCGAATGTCAACGTGTGAGATCGGTCCCGAAGGTTAAATTGCATTGGGATAGGCATTGTGTCTGGATTGGAGCGATTGTTTTTTCGACCTTATTTATTACGCATGATTGCAGAAGTGAATTTTAAGCAAAAGGATAAGAACAATTCGTTGGAAGCCTTCAAGTGTTTAGCAAAGCATCACATTGCACGGATTAAGGATGCTCATCGCGGGTAAATTGATGTCTTAAATGAGTAAGCCTCTGTAAAGCTACTTGATAGATCCTTTTAATATCAAGGCCAAACTAAAGCAATTTAAAAGAACATCTTCTTTTGTTATTTTTTTATATCGCTTTTCTAAGAACAATGGCTTGCTTGCTCTGGATACCTAAAATACACCATAATTGGATCGTTTTGAAATTTTCCAAGTAACTTTGTTTCTACCGTCCGTTGCGATAGACTATTTTTATCTTATATCAAGTTCTTCTTCAGAACAAATTGCAACATATTGAAACAAATAATGAGGATGATTGGGATGACTTAAAAAAATTATGAAACTTTGAAGATTGTACAATTTTGTTATCATTAAATTTATAGATAGTTTTTAGAATTTGGTTCAATTTCGTAATTTGGAATATTAAGAGATTATTGCCAATTTTATTGTAGTTTTTCCCATTTTGCACCATTTATTGTTTGGGAATTTGGGATTGGGATTTTTCCAACTAGATCGAACTGTGTTATAAAGCTTCCTGATCATGTAGCAATTTTCACAGTAAACAACAGCGATAATCATAGCTGCAGATGCAGAGCCATGTTTCACCAAAAACCCAACGTTATCTTTTTTAGTGTGTAGACAAACACTCAAGTGTCTAGTATAGTCTAAAACTATAACCTAGTAATCTTACGGAACTTAACAATAATATGAAAAAATGGGCAAAAGAACTGTTGAAAAACTAAAATAACTAAAATGGAGAAAAGGAAAGGATATCTTTCTAGGACGCATCAAACCATCGATCAACGATCATTCAAACGACAAATAACAAACGATACTTTTCCGGTTACGTCTAGAGCATTCTAATCAGACAGTCGTATTCTCCAGCTCCGGATTCCAGAAGCAAATGATGAAGCTAATCATATATAAAAAAATCATGTTTATAGGACGTTAATGTACTTTACACACAATTCAATTAAACTAATATTAAAATAGTGAGAAAAAATATTGCAGAGACTATAAAAAGCTAGTAACAAATATAAAACTAGTGTAAGATGTAGAAAGCTACAGAGGAGAAAGTAGCTGTATCGGCGCAAAACCTTGATTAATGAAATAAGAAAATTGCTCATACAGTTATATATACTGTAGGGGATAATTAATTATAGTGCATAATGCTTATAGCAACTGCCTGGAGTGCCGATGGGTAAACTCAATGAGCTATTTTCATCTGCTAATTATATTTGCACATATTTTGCACAAAATAAAACACAGCTAAGTAGAAGAATCAGCCATTTCATCTGTATCTGACGCTGACTGTCCCAGAACAAAAAGTGCTATAAAAATTTGAACTAATTTTTACATTAAATAATTTCAAAGGGCGATATGTGAATCCTGGACACAAATAAACGTTTTACCTACTGGTGTTGAATTTCTTGTATAACTTGACATTAAAATTCTATTTTTTTTCCGGTTCCACACTAAAATGGATTTTTTTTTTGTTTTTTCTTCCAATATTAAAGTATATATAATCGAAAGATCTCTCAAACATTCTGCCGGTAGCATTGATTACGAAAGCGTAGCGAATTTAAGCTACCCTCAAATATTGACATTTGACATTTTTCCCTACGACACACGATTGGTAGTGGGAACATGCCAGTAACTTTATCCGTCCCAAGCACGGCTTTGATCTTTTGGGTGTTGATGTACTGCAGCAACCAGTGGGACAGATGTATCTCATGCATCCCATATCATCTGCTCCACCCCAAAACGATCACTGTCATTCGCAAACCACGTAGATACCATCATGAAGGTAATACCATTCCCTTTGGCTTCGGATTGAAATAACGATAACTAGCGATGACCGCCATCGTCAGCCTGAAATCATTCGCATCACCGCTGGCCGATGGTATACGATTTATGAAAAATAAATATGCCCGTATTTTATCCTATCATGTTTGCGCAAACACTCCAACATCCGTATCCACATCCACGGCACTTACCCGCGTGATGCACCAATCGATGCAAACGTCACATCGGTGCGACACCTTGCAAATACGTTGTGCCTTGTTGGCGCACTCCACTGTACGGGAATGCTGTGTGGTGTGCAAATAAAATTATGTTTTATATGAATTCATTACATTACCCGCACCTTCACCGTGCGGATAGTGAACGAAAGCACCATGACGCAAAAGTGTTAACCGTCGCGGTTAAGCGGCCAATTGAAAGTTGTCGTAGCGCGGACGGCGATGGAAAGGAAACCGCGAAACGAGGTTTCAGGATAATGTCGTCCTGACGAGACGCGTAAAAGCTTTCCTGATTGCTGCTTCCAGTACAATGGCAATACTGTGACGCGCCTTGTCGGAGGAAACAATCGCAAATAATTATTGTTTTCCTGATAAAACGGCTGGTGACTTCTTCGTGGCGAATTGTGCGGGTATTAATCGTATTTAGATAATAAACGGTTCCACACACTAGCGGCCGGTTGATGCACTAAAGGAAACGCCGGATAGAACACATCTACCCGCCGACGGTCAGCACTAGGTTTGAAAGTTTTTGTTTTTTGCCACTTTGTTTTAGTCTCTTCAATAAGCTTTCAGCAAAGTTCCATCGTTCCGATGGTTGAAGCCTGGCAGCGATCCTGTTGATGGAGCACATCCATGAATATGTGTCAACTTTGCGGTTTACGCCAACAGATGTTACTACAGCGCACAGTCACGCTTACCGAACTTTGCCCAAAATCCGGGCCCACGATGAAGGCTGGCAAATGAGCGGGTGTTTGTTGTTGCTTTTGTGTGTGTTTTTTTTTTTGGTCTTTACATCCCACACCAGGCGGCTGTTGGCTTTGGCGGGAGTTGACATGTTTGAAGGCCCAGCAACAAAACATCGTCCCGCTAATGAGACCGTCCATTAGAAGCACCATCGGCTTGTTGGGGAAACCATTTAAACTCATGGCATGGAACAAAAACAAAACACACACACATACATACATACTAACTCTCACACACGACACGCGAATGGATGGGCCGCGTTATTGTTCGTTAACGATGGTACTCCATCGTGTGGTCTCGGACGAAAAAAGGATAATCGCTTGGGAATTGTTCGAAGGACTTGTTGTTGCGCGTATATGAATGGTATAAAAACGGATAAACGCATTAAAAATATAGTTTTAGAAAATAAATTGCTTAAAATGGAATGAGTAAAATGCTAGAACTGAAACTGTTAGGATAAATTTTACTAAATGTAAAATTGGGCGATATAAAAGATGACGAAGTTTGAAATTTTCATTATGAAGTTTGAATTATGCTAGTTCCAAATAAATAAATGAAATCAGAAATACGAAAACAGTGACATGAAATCCGTTGAAATGTAAAAGTTATACTCAAATACAGATGACCCTTTAAATGACCTTTAATTTTTTATGCTTTTTTCCAACCATCGACCTCATTTAACAGATTGTTTACCTCATTTCCTTGTCATATTAAGTTTTCTATCAAACATTTTACCGAACAGAGTTAGCATTGCATTATTTCTCCGTAGTTTACATCGTAAATAAAATACTTTCAAAGTCAATGAAATATTATCAATATAATACTTTAGAGATAGTTCAAATTTAGAAAGACTTTTCCCAAATATTTAATGATATCGGGCAACACAGTGGTGTATGTGGTAGCGGTGCCAGTCTCTACACGACATGACTGAATTTCAAATCCCATCTGGACCGTACCAGGACTGACTTTAACGACTGTGAGTAAATCAAGTAAAGAAAAGCCAAAAATGATAGTCCAAGACCTTTCTGCTGAGGTTGTAGTACCACAAATAAAAGAAAAAGAAATCGAGTGCAAATAAATTAAAGAAAAATCGAAAAATAATTTACCGGATGAAAATTGAATTTTTTACACAAAAAAAACAAAAAAAAAATTTAAAACTTGAAGTCACATTCAAGCATGAAACATAAATTAAAAACCAATACTCAAAAAAATGTTGAACGGCGATCATCGGTCTTTTCGAAAGTTTTAATAATGTGCTTTAAATTTAAATATACATTTTATTTAGCATCTACATATCCGGATTGTTCCCACAGCGAAGATTGCCTATCCTCCTTATATTGCCTGGTAAAAATGTGTTTAGAAACGCCAAAATGACCGGCATGTCCTTACAGGTCGTGTAAGGAAGAAGAAGAAAAATGCTTAGCACTTCATAACATTTAGTACAGTTGTGTAATAAAAATGCTATGTTAACTAAGCTAGGTATTCAACATCATTTTGTAAAAGAATTATATTTTAAGATATTTCTATCAGCATATTTACTTGCTTGTGTTATTCGTTTATTTAACTTCCTTTGAAAGCCTTCAAGTATTTCAGTTTTTAAGTTAGGATTTTTTTGTTCACTACATAAATTATTTTTTCAGTTTCATAACATCTGCATTAGAAATGTTTATAAACTTTACTATTTCATTTCATTATTTTTTTCTTCAAAGGACTCTTTTCCAAACCTTCAAGCTTTATGAGTTATGTTCTTATTGCTGCACGATGAAATGCAGAATAAATATTTTCCTAGAGCATGATGGAAGAAAAACATTCAGACAGTTTCAGATCGAGCCCCTTCCGCACTCGGCACACCGAAAACTGAAGCGTAAAACAGCAATGGAGCCCGAGGATGCTGGCCATCTTTAAAACATCCACCTCATACCCACCAGCTGGTCAGCATCAGGTCCACCAGTGTGCAAATTAAACATTTCGGTCAGGCACCCAATTGCTGTGAGGGGAAACGGTGAATCACTGCCCCACAATGAGCAAGATCAGACTGCAAACATCGTTTGCCAATGTTGGCAAAGCTGTTACGGCTTCGGCCCCGGTAATGAACCTCTTGAGACGCATCGCCGTTGGATATGATGCTTTTCGGTTCGTATCCTTCATTAAGTAACCGGGGCTCCGTCCTGCGCCGATACCCGCCGACACCCGACCAGCTGTGTGAGAGCATTGAACAAGCGAAGTGTCTATTTTCATTCGCTTTCCGTCCTAATTAAAAAGTTGTGTCGGTTCGCGGCACCCGGCCAGAAAATCTGGCTAGTGACATCCCGAACGACAAAACGATGAAACCGGGCGAAGTAGCATCGCTGCAATAAACACCTCATTAACCCACTTTGTACCCGTAGCGTAGAGAGCGCGAATAAATTTACATAAAACAAGCCATGTCCGTGGGCGGTGTGGCTTTTTTTGGGAGGTAGTATCCTTTTTCGACCGTATGACAAAGATTCGCTGGAACAGCGAAAAGGACGAGCGAGCGAATATGCTAAGCAATTGCAAAACCGAACGACTGCGATCGCACTCGAGCTTCTGCTTTCCTTTCAGTTCACGGCGGTGATGTTCGCATTAGTTTGGAATCAAAAATTGAACGGAATCCGATGCGCTCGGGTCTTCCAAAAAAAAAAAATAATAAAATGTTACAACATTTCGTGTCCATGATGCGGTTCCAGGCAAGGGGTAGCTATCAGTCCCGCACACTGGAAATGTCAAGCAGGTTTCACCTTTTCAAGAGCTTTCCGCCCGTCACAGAAGTTGCGATGCCTGACGAACGAGGCTCAAAAGCTTTACGCTCCGCCAACATCATTGCACCGAGTGCAACGAGAGTGGGTGAAATTGCACCGAGTGAAATCAAGTCACGCTTCGGTATGCGAAGTGCATCGCGCTTGCTGCCATCGTGCTCGGCGACAATTCATTCAGCGACACGAACACGTCTTATTCGATCCAAAGTTGACTCAAGTGTTGGCTCTAGAGAAAAGTGCTTCACTCTCGGTTCTAGACGTGCCCGTTAGTCTATGATGCTTCTTTTTGTTGTTATTTTCTTTACTGTTTTTGCCATCGATAGATCGACATCTGCTTACAATCTTTGTTGAGAAATAATTTTGATGTCCTTGGGCGCGTTTTAATGACATTGAAAGGAAGGAAAACGAAATTCAAACAATTTGTCATTAATTAAAAAAACAAGTAACGTTAAGTCTTCCAATCCTTTCTCTTGCAGCTCGGAAATTTCCGAATACAGTTTTAGATAATTTTCAAGGTAGTTATAAATGTATCCACTCTTCATAATTATAAAACGAGGGAGTTAAAAAAAATATCCTAATTTAATCGTTTTGCTTTCACAACTGGCAAACTTATCTCTACTATCGCCCTCGCCCTGGTTCGGAACGCATTTCCTTCGCAATGCATTATTGCATGATTTTTTTGATCATTTATATTTATCCTTACCATATCTCCGAACCGTGTCATATCTCTAGCGTAACAAACCTATGAGATCGTTCAACGAATTAGTTGATTTAGCAACACTTAAGGACAAGCCGGCTTGAATGTAACGTTCTTCTTATTCTTCATGGCTTAACGACCTCGAATTTCACATCTGCCGTTTCAGGCTTACTTGACTTAGTTTTACCTTGTGTCAGTCCTTACTACAAGCAGTCCAGATGAGATTTGATGTCCTGTCCTATTGTGTGGAACCGACGCCGTTTATTACATGCGCCAGAACGCATCTAATCAAGGCCAATAATCTTGTTTTTTTTTATTCATGAAGTACGGCCTGGCCGTATTACTAACAACAATAATCTTTACATGATGCAATATGTTACTTGCAATAGAATTTACAATTTTAAAAGTTGTGTTTGTAAGTTAAACATTTTATATTTTTCACTTGCGATTAGGATAACAGTTGGAACCTACTGATTTCTACAAGTTATGGGCCAAGGACAAGTCCTTGTTGGTGAGTCTGATTTAAGACGATTATCTCGCTTGTATTAGCGAGAATACCTCGGCAAAGGACATGTGGAAGATACCTTTGCGAAAAAAGCCAGCTGGTAAGCAAACTTTTGATCTGTAAATATAGTAGATCGCTCGTCTACATGTGAAGGAATGTACATTGTAACGCTTCCATCTTCTACAGTTTGATGACCTGATTCGCCAGCTCCGAGTGGCCGATTTAACTTTAACTTTGACTCTTCCGGAGTCCTACGATCCTCTCGTGACCCCTTTGGAAAATCTTCCGGAAAGAGAACTAACATATGAGCTGATGAAAACCCGTTTACTGAGTGATGAAGCTAAGCGTTTGGATCGACAAAATAGTGTGAAGAAAAGCCTACTGCGTTCACTAGTGACCATCGCAAGAAAAACGTAAATTACAAGTTCCCTGGGAAATGTCATTGGTGTGGTAGACAGGGTCATATGAAGAATGACTGTTGGAAGAAGACGAACGCCAACGTTGCTAACGTGTCCGAATCGGTTGTGTTCATGGCGGATGATCCTGGAAGAAAGAAACCGTCTGGTGAAAAGCTTGAATTCCTACGGAACTCAGGAGCTAGTGATCACATGGTCAATTCAAAGCGACATTTTGTATCTATGAAAGCCCTGAAGCGTTGCGAACAACGGGGAGGAACAGCTGTGGTCTAAACGTTCCAAAGCTTAGAGAAAATGTCATGTCTGTAACGAAACTTACCAAGGCTGGTGTGTAAGTTTACTTCAAAGATGAGCTAGCAATTTTGAAGTTGAATGGTGTAATGATTACGACCGCGAGTAAACCTCGATGATTCAGAGATTAAGTCCCAAACCTGCAGAAGTCCGTAGGTTTCAACTTGTAGGTATACTTCACTTGTGGTTAGGATAATGGTTGGAACTAGAATAAAATTCCTAACCATGTACAAAGGTTACTTTGATATCCTGCAGATTGCTATACTCGCAACACCCGATTACTAGATTCAAAACATTTCTGAACTAGATACTTAATCAAGAATTCTACTTTCGCTCAGCTGGTAATTAGAAGATTTTCATTTAATAATAAGTTTATGAAAATATAATTCCATACGGCCTGGCCGTCCTAATGGAAATAAAAAAAATCAAAATTGTAGCAAATTTTCAAGCAGTATCGATTTAATACCATCCAAGCTTTATTATTATTTAACATATTTCAAGATAAAATCGAGATTTGCTTGATATTAGTTCTGAAGATCCTATTAACAAGTTATGCTTTAAGGCAGAAGAAGAAAACAATATGTACCTAGTATGAATCCGAGATACGCGGATAATATGAATGTTTTGAAGAAATCTGCATACATAACACGAGTGAAGGATGACATACAGTTTTTATCTCTTTTTCTGGGATCATGGGTATTATTCACAAGTAGCAGAGATTAAAATAAAGATATTGCTGATTTCACCCTTGTTAGATGACATTTTGGTAACAGTACTGGTCTGTACTGGTCTGGTATCATATCGCATCCAGAGAGAATCCTCGTACGCAGAACTGACTATCCGGCTACTGGCAAATAAAGTCAAGCAAAATCGGAAATTGCAAGCCAATAACTCTATTGAGGTTGTAGTGATACATAAGATATGAATACCTTCGTACCAAGAGGTAAGATTCTTCCTGAAGATCCGTCATCAAGAACATAGCCTTGCTTCATATAATTATGAAAATTCCTTCATATAATTATGAAAATTCCTTCATATAATTATGAAAATTATATGAAGGATCGAAGAAGAGACTTGTTAGTTTAAGGTAAACTTTTTTCGTAGATCAAGATCGCTAAAATATTCTTAACTTTTGTTAACTTTGTTAAAACAGGGTGTTATGTAAAACGGTTCAATTGAACTTTCGCTGCCACGTCGCGTTCCCGCTAGATGACGCTAGATAGCGATTTCGGCTGAGTGAGCTTCGGCTCAGCGAGGATATTCGGCTGAGCGAGATGAGTGCCGCTGAATAAAAGCCAACCGAAGCTGGCGCCAGGGCTCTTTCCCTAGCGACTCAGCAAGAACGCAGAGGTTTTTTTAACACCACACCACACCACACAAAATCCACACACCACACACAAAATACACGTGTTGTAAAAATATAAGAGTTTAGTTAAAGAAAACTGCGTGCCGCGAATATTTAGGGAAAGAAATTTGTGATTGCTGGACGCAATCTTTGTTGCTGGACGCAACACAGGGTTTTTTAAAGTATTTTTTATTTTATTTTACTCTGCTTTTAAATCTTAAAACAAAAATCCAAACAAACTGTATCTCGCATCATACTTTCCATTCTAAGCTAACATACATAAAACTCACAACATGCACTATTGTCCTGATATTAATGACAACCCTTTCAATTCTTGATCTTCAGCTGTGTAGACATTTTTTTATTGCAAGCTTACCAATTCTACACACACTCCCACACACTGTGCAAAAACCATTGCATGAAAGCTTAAAAAGACAATATACACGGCAATTTGTCAGCAAACGACCCGATTCAGAAGCATCTTTTCTGAGTCATTAAATCACCTTGCAACTCGCTTGTACCGTGCACCCAGCCAGGTAGTATGTACTAAGGTATTCGGGTGCACTTAGACAGAAGTGAATAGAGTGCCACGTTGATGCTGATCAGCATGATTGTGTGCGAAAGAAATGTGAGTAAATGGGGGGAAGATGGGAGAAATGGCGGCAAATGGTGTGTGAGTGTGGAGCAAGTGGCACAAGCCAAGGATAATATGCACCACTGAGAGAACAGAAGAATATGCTCTTTATGCTTTTACAAGCCACACTAACGACAAATCCAATGTCAATGATACTAGCCGAGGGATGTCGCTGGGGGTTTTTGCAATGAATCTGGCTCATTCTGTACGAATAGCGGTAACACCTTTGTGAGGCTGGTTGAAATGAAATAGAGGAGGAAAAATGGTGAATGGTAATGTGCACATTCTAACCCTTATCGTTCATCTCCTTGGCCTTCGTCTTCGTCGTACAACACATTGTTCTGGCGAGATTGAAAAGCATCATATGGAGCACCATTGAGCTTGGGTTACACCGAACTAATGTAAGTGGAGTAATTTGTGGCAGCAGAAGTTTGTCATTTTAACCAAAGACAAATGGTAACAGGTAAAGAATGTTGATGAACATGATTTTGATTTAAAAAAAATGAATAAAATAAAATAAAACAACGAAACTTTGGCGTGCTTTACTTCATATTTTAGTCGTATTTTTTATAAGAGAGAGAGAGTTATAAGAGTTTTTATAAATCTACTTTAATGCAGTGTAATAAATGCAACATAATGATGAACATCATGCGAAGGTTTAGCACGTTGTATACTCCCCTCTCTCGGTGGAACCACTTGAGTTCCTGTGGCACAATGTCCGACCATGTAAATAATGAGCTGGTGCCTTTCGCTCGATGTACCATTCTAAAGGATGCATTTTTTCTCCCAACATCTCAACATGCCACCGTAACATCTCAGTTGTGCACTTGTCTAATTGTGTGTGCATTGAAAGAAAAACAAATACACCGCAAAACGAGGAAACGCGTACTTCTTTCATGCCGCTGATTATCCGTCACGGAGCAGGATGTACTAAGGAAAACGTCATCCAGGTCCGCTGTAAATCCTCGGTAGGTTTAAGCTGAAGCAGTACACTTTTCTATACCCGTCGGCATTTGTGTGTGTGTGTGTTTGTCTATTTCATTTTTGTTGTTCCGCTCTTTGTCTGCATGAAAAGCACTGACAAGCGTAAGGGCGCCAAAGGTTTCGCCAATGGTAGAGGGTTGGAAGGTTGGGTTTTTTTTCTCGGCATGAATTATCCCAGCATAATCAAGCATATTTTGAAAGCATAGCTACGGTTGATAGACTTGTTTTCTTCTTTTCTTTTTTTGTATTTTACCTATCCGGCCCGTTAGCCTTATCGCCAGCCCGCGCTGATATGATTTGGGACACAGCTCTTTTACGTTCGTTTCTTTGTTCTTTGGTGCAGGCCTAAATTCAGTTGTTTTTGTTCTATCTCGACATTTACTTTGTCCTGTGAAGCGTTATGTTGCATAGCGGCCCCTTGGTAAAGCGCAATGAAAGAGTAATAAGTACAAACCCGAGCGTCATCACTCTCTCAAAGGCTAGACATGTAAACAGTAAAAAAAAGGAAACAGGAAAAACCGTCCCGTAACATAACCAACACCCGGGAACGGGGAGAGCCACATGCGATAAGATAAGTGCTCCGTAAAGTGTCATTAAAGTGGTAAATTTATTAATGTAAAGGTTCCTTTTTTTGGACACCCTGCAGGCGCCCGTTGGCTGGCGTACGTCGAGACAAATGTCGGCAGAGAATCGTCATGACCGGCTGGATCCCATAACTTCCATAGCTACGGTATGGTTGAACGAAGCAAAAAGTAAAATAAAGTTCGAATATTTAAAAAGAGCTTAAAACCTCATCAGACTTAAGCTGGCCGGTACGTACGGCGGGAATATTAATTGCCGAATGTGCGTGGTACTATTTTAACTGCTCTCTTTTAAAATAATACCTCGGATGGACCGTTCCCTAGCCAGTACCAGTCGTTCTTAGACCTTATTTTTCTCGCACCATTCAATTTCTCTACCCCAAAAATGGTTGTATTTGTTCCGCACGGTATAGTCGTTGTACTATTAATTTATGCTAGTGTTGTTTCATACCAATTTGGAATTAAATTGTAATTCAAACAACTTGTGCATTATAGCAGCCTTTTATTTGATTTATTACGTTTATCTTTGGACATTGTATCTTGTAAACAGGGTTTTTTTTTGTAAAATGTATGTTAGAACACATGTTAACAGCCCGTCCAAATATATTAATGTTCGTAAACTTCTGAGGCTTCTGTGTTAACCTGGAAAGGGCGATGCCCAGATCCACCTCGTCACTCTTCTCGAATGTCGGATGTCGGATAATGTCGGAAAGATTATTATTAACAGACTTCTTCGGGACATCCATGGACATGTATTGAATTTTTGGCAACAATTAAATTTGCCTCTTTCCAGATAATCGTCACAAAGGGTCATTGCGAACATTTCCTAATGTTCTTATTACCTTCGCTTTTATCTATTAACTAGGTCAATTATTCAGTAGGTGTTATGTTATTATGATCTGAATTTCTGAAGGGAAATTCAACGCCATAAGTTTCGTTGAGTTTTAAGATGTCAGGGTTCCTATTTGATGATCACCAAGAAAAGGATCTATGCATTGGATATCTCCAGCTAAATGTGATCAAAGGAGCTTAAGTTAATTTGTGTATCACCGTTGTACGGACATTTAGGGACATCTAGCGGAGAGTTTAGGCTCTCACAAAGGTTGTCATTCAAGTAGCATACATACTATAGGACACAATCCCCAGCATTCACGCCCAAACACTTAGTCGGATACTAGTGAGGAGGCTTCCTGATTCGCAGATAGAGGAAGAATACTCAAAAATAAACTGGCGACTGGTTTGGACCAATATCAGCTCACGGCGGCTTGCATCCATACGGATATCCGTTCTGCACCTGTTGGCCCACAATAAGATGGAGCTCATGGAGAGCTAATGGCGAAAATGAACCGAGGATCATTAGCCTGCACAGAGTGCTTCCAGGCGGATATATTGGAACACAAATGTACTTTGTGTCCCAGAGTTTCATCGGCCTGGAGTATTCTACTACAAGCAATCCAAAACATCGATTCAACCCTTACTCCTAGAATTCTGTCACTTCGCTTCCTTGTAATAACGAATATTAGTAAAAGAAAGTGGATCCAAATCCTACGACGTAACTTACGACATATTTTTTTTCAATTAATCAAATAAGATCAGGTAACAGATAAGATCAACAGCTACAATTTGAACTTGAACCTTATTTCTAACTTCTCCATGAACTCTGGTTGAAAATTTAGTCAGAGTCCTTGTCGGGTAGCGAATACTAGAAACTTGTTGGTGTCCTAAGATGAATTTGGTATCTTTGCTGGTGCTATCAACAATTTTTTCTACAAGGTTCGATCAGCACGGCTTGTTCAACGATCAATATTGTTTCTAAGATCGATCAGCGAAAACAATTTTAACCTGTGCTAGAAGATAAATCTATAAAACATGCTCCACTCATGCAATGTTTAATTAACTTCTTTTCAAATTTAAAGATTTTTATTTGCAATAATTTTGGAAATTATTATATAGTTACTGTGTTCCACAAAAACATTCCTAGACTACCGTGAAATGGATCAAATGGATCACAATGGAAAAAATACAAATAATAGTTTCCGAATGGCTGATGCAAGTGCTGTTTTATTCAATGCAAATTGTATTGTTTTGTTCATCATGGAAAAGAGTTTAGAATCAGGTAAATAACATACATAAATACTCTCGATCCATTTCATAAGAATTTTCTCGACAACAAGGTTACTCTGTGCTGCACCGGCAATTCAACATAACCCCAATGAACGTGAATTTGCATACAATGCGATGTATAGTCATATTCATGATTAGAAAAGTGTATAACCTACAGTACTACATTCCTTCATTTGTTCTCGTACTATCGTTGAAAACCAATCCAATCGCAATTGATGTTCTTTCATGTGCAGTGATTGAATTATGGATTTTCCATTTATCGGTATTAAAAAATAGACGTAGGAATTCTTGGAAAAAATCCAACACAAACTGGTTTAGAATTTGTTGGTGAATAATAATGGTTTTAATAACAGTTGATTGTGTAAATTAAACGAAAAACGCTTAGTGATCTGCAGTAGAATTCAACAATATGCTCATTAAAATTAAAACTGCTCCACCTCAAACAATTAAAGGTGAACCCATGCTTGTGCTATTGCATTTTTCCCTCTTTCATTCTTTCGATATGATCTTACTGCCTTTTTCAAACTGGAACAAAACTTCCACCAAAACTGAACAAATTATAGCCCTCGTTTGCATTAAGTTTCATCCTCGTAATGCTCGGGCAGTCGGGCACAAAACTGGGACAATAAAGCACTTCCAGTTCGAAATACCGCCACACAAACGAACGACCTAGAACCGTCATTAAATACCACCAGTAGGCGCCCCGGTGTGTGTGCACCAAGACGCAACAACAACCCAAAACGCATATCATTCAAATCGACTTTTCCAGTCACGCCCCAAACACCGACCCCGAATGGCGCAAATGACGGATAGAGAGCTGCGATCGCAGCCATGCCGCACCGGAAGTGAACGAGTTTTGTTTGTTTTACGTTTTCGGAAATGAATAAGAAATACATGCACTGCCTACAAAAACTGCAGCACCGAGCCATGTCTTTGCATAAGGCGCAAAGGCAAAAAGGGGGCACCGTACTGAGAGGAAACAATAAAAATACAACAAAATAATTATATGTTTATGGTTAGCCGGTACAATATGTGTGCTGCTAATGATAATTAAGTTGATCTATCCTCTTGGCTACAGTTCACCCGTTTATCGTTTTTGTTTCTTTTTTTTACTTTCATTATTGTACATTTTATCCTTATCCGGCTGGCCTCTTGTTTGTGTGTGTGTTCAGCAGAGTGCAGTTTTTGTTGTTCTTTCTGCTTGCCGGTTTTGGACAACGTTCCAAAATTGAAACTATTTCAAACCGCATACAGAAGCTACCGGGCAGTAGTTCAGATTCCGGAAAGATACATCTGCGGTGGCACCGGTAATGCCAGGCACTATCGAAAGCCGGAGGTGGGAAAGTTTATCCAATGCTCCCGAATACGGAGACCGACTTCCTGTTGGCACACTGACTCACACATACACCATACAAAGTGCATCATTTAGTTGCACGGTGATTGTTTTCGTTGGTAGATTTTATAGTTTTGGTACACTGCACCGTAAGGCCCGGAGCTGGATCGACGGCAATGCAGCCAATGCAGCATGCCTGGCACAAAAGGGAATAATTAAAATTGAAAACTCAAGACATTGTTTCATCAACGCAAAAAGTTTGTGCAATGTTTCAAAATATTGGTCGGGTGTAAAGTAGGGTACGAAATTTATCGCATGGTTTATAGTCTTATTTATTGTAAAATTAAGATAAAATTTTTAACGTAACAAACATTTTTTCCATAAAATTGGATTGTCAGTAAAGCGCTTACTAAAGGTTGTTTAATGATTAAGTAAAAATAGTTGTTATAATAAGACATCAGAACAAAAACAAGTAGATAATGATCGACACTGGATATGCAGCGTTAAAAGAGACATATTTTTTCTTAATTAACAAATTTATTTTATATTTGTGAGGCGAATTAATCTTTAAGATTCCCTCACATCTATATAAATATACTTTCTTAGATCGAAGACTTTAGTTTTAGTGTATTGTGTTGAGTCGTTATGTTTTATGTAATTTTAGCCAAAGTTAGTGTAGGACACCGATCAAACTCCGGAGCATCGGGACGGTCGACTGAAGAGAACACGTTGCTTTCGTGATTAACACTGTCTTTATTCAATTTTACTTTTATTTACCTTAATTACTCTTCTACATTTTTGTCTTATTGCTAAATCACAAGCTTGTAAACACACTGACGAGTTGTGATCGCGCATGTGACCGTAGCGATGTTTTCTTTTTTTTGAGGTGCAGCGTAGCCAACTTGTACCGATCGGCTGATTGGGCGAATGGCTATGGTGATCTACTGTTCCAGAACCGTGCGTTACGTCAGCAAGGCACAGTGTTGAGGCACAAAACATTTGAGAATCAATTAAAGTTTACGCCAAAGTTTTTACAGCTGATTTAAACGGAAGATAAAAAAAAACTCAACGAATCAAAACAACGCTGATCAACAAAGCACACGATGTTAAAAATATAAAACAAAAAAAAAAATATCGTAACAGATTTGTAGAACTGCTAAAAAAGAATATAAAGAAGAATCAGACTAACAAAGACAAATAGAGAAACAAACAAACCAACAAAGCAAATAGAAACGAAGCACCTATGACATAAAGTGTTAAAAAGAGAAGTAAATAAAAAATTATGCACAATAACAATTTGTCATATTTATATTAAAACTACCTAATTTTATAGCAAACTGATTAAATGAATTGGAAAAACAAAGAACTTAAAAGCATATTGAGTAATGCTTATTCAGACAGAAAGCAAATAAGCTTTTGCCTGCTAAAATATTTACTTACCTTGGGTGACGCTTTACAAAACGAACCAGAACACTCATTTTATCAACTACCCTCCATTACGTGCAGGCAAATAAGTTAACAAGCCTACAACGTGTACAGAACTGCTATTTCATTGCAGAAGAAATTATTAATCGTGCCCACTCACAATAACGATGATTCTTTTTTGCTTTACCTTGGTTTGATTTCCATCCCTTTTTTTGCCTGGTATGCGTGGAACATGAGCTTGGCATCGTTTTTGTAAGTAAGTACGATGCGACAGGCATTACCTAGCCAAAGGAAAACAAAATCATGGTCTACCGTCTGAAATAACTGTTCTTATCGGAAACGTAACAAAACTTACCATTGCCTAATCGACCCGTTACAAGCAGAAGATGCAAGGAAACGACGAACAGGCAAAACTGTGATGAAGGATGCAAAATGTTATTCAACTCGGACCGTCGTTCTTGTGGCGTGGCAAAGGCAAGATGATGTTACCGTACACATACCCACACTTAACCACCGTTTATTCGGGGCTCGGTTGAAACCTCCAACGCGAGATAGGGCCACCGTAGGTGGCAAGGATCGTTGGTGATGACCAAAAACCAGTGGGAAGGACGAAAAGCACAAGGACGGTTCGGTCTGGTTGCGCAGGGAAGTTGCCGCTTATCTATCTGTTGCACAGTCTCCCGAGTCACAGAAAGCCCTACTAGCCCTCTGTGGCAACAACATGTAATCGTTCAAACTTTGACCGGATCGTTAGAGGGTTTCAGGGCTCGTACGACAAACGAAATTTTTCCTGTTCGGTACTCGCTACTTTTGGATTTTTTTCTGTGTGCTCTTTTCCTTTCGTTTACATCTTCCCACACCAAGCGCCATGGGAAAAAAAGCTTCGTCCCACACTAAATTGAACAGTGGAATAACTTTACCACAGGGTCCGGTACAGGAGCCAAATAAATGGAAAATGTTTGTAGCTTCTGGTCCCGGCTGGCCACATGGTGAAATACTTTCCGAGGGGCTGTGATGTGTGCGTGTTCAGCTACCAGTTTGAGCGTAGTACAGTGTGTCTAATGTTTGGCGAACTTCCACGCTGTTGGGACCGATGGGTTGAGTCGCGTACCCATAGATCCCCGAAAGCCGATGAACACGATGGAACCTTCATTTTCCCGTTCATTTAATTTTCTCCCACCGGTAAACAACGCCAATGAATAGGGTAGGGCAAACACTGGGCAAATATTATGAAATGGAAGAAGAAGATAAAAGGAACATCCCGAAGCTGTATTTAGTTAGTTTTTTCTTTCGTTTTGCGGACAGAAAATGCGACGAAGGTGTAGCTTTTGTGATGGGTTGGTGGCTGATGATTTGGTGAGTATTTTCACTCACAGTTAATTTGTTTTTGTTAAACAAAAAATGATATAAATTTTCCTAGAAAACCTCAGCAATATTTTTCAAACTATAAGGTTTTATAAAAATACTTTCATTTTAGCAATACGACCAGGCCGTTCCGTATGAATAAAAAAAATACTTTCATTTTCATTTTAGTCAATAATGGAGGCGCCCGGTACTTTTGTAATAATGACCGAACCGAATACCGAACTACACCCGATAGAGATCGGTGGTAAAGCACATTCGAACTAAAGCTAGAATTTTCATACTAAGACCTTCCGGAGCTTTTGTCCCAAAAAGAAGAAGTATAATAAATGTAATTTTCCTATTTTATATGTATTACTTAGGTAAAGATATCTTTACTTATATTTTTATAAATTGTTTTTACTATATTTGTTAATATTTGTATTTGTATTTGTTCTTAGCACACCTAAATGGTCATGGTGGACTGGTCCGTTGGCTTGATTAAGTGACCATACTCGTCTCCAAGGGACTGCAACAATTAGCTGCCGGCCATTTGGAGCGATTGTATGTTACGTAGAACATGTTAGTTTACCCCGTTTTGTTATTGCTTTCAGGTCTACGCCCACTGATGGGACCGTACTGAAACAACACTTGAGGCTATCAAAGCCGGGTTGGACTGATATTACAGGATGCTGGCTTAGTTACAATAATTTGAACAGATACGTAAACAGTGGTAGAGAAAACTAAATCTTGTAAACATTATCCTAACAATGTTTTTATTCATATGAAAAGCAAAGATTTTATATACATATGTTAGAACTATTAAAGAGTTTTTGTGTTTTTTTCTCGGAAAATGGAAGCTTTATTATGACAAATGGGCAATACAGACAGTCCTGAAAGTATTTTACATCGATAATTACTAATTGCTTCTAAGTCTAAGTCTAATTGAAATAAAAATTAATACTTGCTTCCATCTTTTTGAAATGGTATGGATTGCATTGCGAAAAAAAGCATTCCCATGGACCGCTTTCTTTGCATCGATATATTTTATTACTTCATTGTAATAGAAGAAGTGCTGCTCCGGAACATTATCCATCTTCCAAAACAAAATTGCAACTTTCAAACAGTGGAAAACGGTTTCTAACACATTTGTTCAGTCAGAGCATTCTCACCGTATTCTTATACTAAAAGAAGATGGCTTTTGTAGCCGTTTTGTTCATATTAAAGTAATGAAGCAGAGCTCCCCGTAAAAACGCTTTATTTGGTGCGAATTTAACCATTCTGGGGTCTCAAAGAAACTAGATTATTTACACTCCACAATGATAAATAATGGAAAAGATCCCTTATTGATGACGCTTCAAAATGACAGCATTACCAGATTACACAAGAGTAAAATTTAATTAGTGACGATGAATGATTTAGGACCTCAGAAACTCATTTGTACTAATAATATGATAAAATTGTTTATTTTATGTTAAAAAATTTCAAAAAGTTATAGCTTCCTAAAAGCATTCAAAATATGAAGTCTAAAGAAAGAACACTAGAAAAAAATGCGTTTGGACACTATATTTGCTCAATTTGTGAAATGTAATAAATAAGTCTAACTTCTGCTAAAAACCAAAACTATTTTCACTTCTACAAATTGTTGATTGTTGGTAAACCATTGATATGTTTTCATGCCGGTCTATTTAATAGATTTCTTGTTCTATATATTGCAATAACATTCTTTTTAATATAACATAATTTTTATTTTATTTCAATTTTAATTTTTTCTCAATTACTTTTTGTATTCCCGACCGCAGACGGGACAAGCCAAAACACGAAGAGGAAATGATTTGTGTTTATAATATGCATTTCAATCTAATTTTGGCTGAAAGAAACGAAAATGCAAACTTAAAGCCAACTTATTCATGTTTACAGTGTTTAAAAAAAGTAATTTTAATGTTATTGGATAATGTAAGAAACGTTAAAAATTGTATATCTTGGCAAAAGTGCACAGCATTAAGTTTTTAAATAAATGATTAAAAAATTCATGCAGTTTTAGATATTTTCTCCTTTGCATTTTTGTAATTTAAAGGACTTTTAACAGCAGCAGAGTTATCGGAACAAGTATTTCGATCGTATCATATTAATTTTTCGGATCAAACAATTTTGCTGCAGTAAATGCATGGTTTTCATTCAGTTTATCTTTTATTTAGAACCTTAAATATATTCAAAACATAATCCAGCCAACACAAAACAAAACTTCTTGACTCTAGTGTGAAAAAGGTCTTCACTATTGGCAAATGATGATTAACACATTTCAAACTAACAATAGAATCAGAAGATAAAGGAAAGGAAATCTTTCGAATATTATGTTTGTGCACGTTTCGCAATGTAGCCAGCCTTCATCAAGGAAGAAAAAAATCATTAACAAATCCCTACCCATACCACCTAAGAAGGAAAGGCGCAATGTTAACGAATTAATCTGAACAGGCGCCACTTCCCGAAATTCCAATCTCATCCCTGGATTCCTTCCGACTTCCATCCAGGTGGCCCGCATCCACGTTACTTTGTCCATCCACCGCAGAGGCTGGGTAATTAAAAACAAAATGACACTATACTTACTGCTTCGTTCATCCAATTATGGTGTTTTTTTATTTCTTTCATTATTCTTCACAGCATTCCTCGGTACACATATTCTTTAAGACGAGATTTTTCATATCCGAAGTTTGATTTGTTTTATTAATTTTTCTCTTGCTTCATCATGTCTTTCGTTGCTTTCCGTTCGTTTCCTTTCTTCTGCCCCTTTTAGCTTACCGTATCATTTCTTCGCTTACATCACTATACAAAGTATTACTTTAATACGGGTACATTTTTGTTTTGTTTTTTTTTGTTTTTGCTTTTAATGTTTACTGACTATAACGATCTGTTCCATACTGCGCCAAGCCGCATTCCCGTATGCCTACCAATTGGTGTGTATGAATGTATGTTGTGTGTGGTTTAGAAATGTACGAGTTCGTTCGTGTTTTTTTTTTGTTTTGCTATAATATCATCTTTTCCTCGATTATGTTGCTAAACGGTGTAAAAAATGTTCATTCTCCTTCCACACTTCCATCACATCTTTCCCTTCTATTTTTTCCCTCCTTTCTTCCAGTCCTAGCGAAGTGATCTCTCGCCTAATTTACCCGATTATGAACTATGCCCAGCCATACATCCGCGCCTGATTATGCGAAACATGACCCTTGGCTGTAGATGACAAATGGAACTAAACCATCACCGAGATGCTCACTTTCTTCGCGTTTTCAGTGCTAGAAAAGTTGGTTCCTTTTCTTCTCCGTTGCAATTTCACATTAACGAACGAAAACGTGCGCAAACGATTAAACGTTAAAACATTGAACAAAACTCGTTTGCTTTTTTCTTTTTTCTCCCTTACACACTTCACATTCACATTCACATTTTCACGTTTTCACTTTTGATTTTGCAAATTTAAAAAATTACGCACACCCAGAAAAAAAAAAGTCCATAGCTGGTTGAGCCATAATGCATAACGTTCCTGCATGTTTCTTTGCTTATCCTTTACGTTTACGGTTGTTGTAACATCGTTCCCGGGCTTCTCGCTTACCTGCCATTTCTATCAGTATACGTTAAAAAAGTTTATTTACATAATATTTACAACTAACTCAGAAGTTTCCTCCGATGGAACTGGTTACATACACACACAAAAGCGCGCGCGCGCGCGTACGCACATGGAAACGGTTGTACTGTTTGATTTGTAATAGCCTTTTTGCCTCGTTTAATTTGACTTTGCTATGAAGATGAAGGAAAGGAATATATTAGTCTGTACCTCTTTTGTTTTTATTTTTCTTTTCTTGCGTAACAATTAAATATATACGTTTAAGAACGAGAGATTGCTTCGATTGCGTACTCACTTTTTTTTTAATTTTTGGAGTAACGACTTCCCATCCCACATATCCTGATAGATAAATTAAACATTGACTAGAAAGTAAAATGCGCTTTATGCATCGGTTTAGTTCCTTTGAAAGCTGGTGAAATTTCGGAACCAAAGAAATAAGGTATGTACGCCCGTTCTAAAACCTAGCGATGAACGAGTTCCTCGCGATATGACTCATCGTAACGCTTCCTTACGGGGCGGGCGAGTTCGCACCCTCCCCAGTGGGAATCCATCAATAATGAATGCTTGCAATCTCCATCCGAACTTTTCCTCCCTGGCTGGCGGAATGGTTTCCCATCCCTAACAACAACGATGCACGTTAATACTAACTTGTGTGATGAGCCGTAGATACTAGTGGTGAGTTTGGTGAGTTGATTCTCTCGTTACCTTCACGAAGGGAGCTTGCTAGTGCTAGTGTGTACGTTTGCTAGGTGTAAAACGGTGTAAAGGTGTACGTGTGTGTACGTGTGTGTGATAAATGCGTGTGCGAAATCTACCCATCCAATTCACTTAGGTGTCGGCCATATTTTTGGGCACTTCGTATATATGGTGCGCGTACTGCGGTGAATAGATCGTGGAGGATTGCGTTTGGGCCGAAACACCCGACACGGTCGAACCGGTCGACGAAAGTGCCGACGAGGACGTCGATGAGGAGGTGGTCGACGAGGAGGTACTCAGTGTACCCTTGGGAGTTTGTGGCAGCGGTGGCTGCTGATGGTGGTGCTGCTGCTGCTGCTGCTGGTGATGATGCTGTTGGGCCGGCTGTCCTCCGTAGCTACCGGTTACGGCAACGATCGAGTTCGGGCCCGACTGCTGGTGGATGTGGTGGGGCTGTTGCTGTTGCAGTGTTGCTGTCGTCACTGCACCATGTCCACCCGAAGCGGAAGCGGCACCGTGCGACTGATAGTGCGGATACGGTAGCGTGTACTGTCCACCGAACGGATGCTGATAGTTCCTGTACGCTGGATGGTAGTTGTACGTGTAGATGTTGCAGTGCGGCTGATGGTACTCCACCTCACCGAGCGACTTCTGCACCTCGACATCCTTTTCCTCGTGCAGTGTGGCGCGCTTATTGCTTCCACCCCAGCCCATCCGCCGCAGCAAGTCGAGGATGCGATGTCGCAAGCGATACACTATCAGCACCAGTGTCGTGACACTCGCTGCCGATGCAACAATGATGGCACCGAAAATGGCACGCTCCTTCGACTGCAGATGCTGGCAGCCGAGCAGATCCGCCGTTAGCTCGCGCAGCAACTCACCATGAAGCCGGTCGGGACCGTTGCAAACGATTTGTGCGTCTTCTACTGTTTCGGGATTTTGACGCTGCAGCAAGTTCCTCAACCAAAGCACATTGCAATCGCATACGAGTGGGTTTTCCGTGAGATCAAACTCCACCAAATGTTTCCAGGGAAGAAGTTCCTCGTGGAAGGTTGCGATCTTGTTGTCGCGCAGCGATACCTTCCGGATGTGCGGAAGTCCAGCGAAGGAACCCTCGTCCAACTCCTGCAGCTCTTTGTTGGAAGCAATTGTGATCGATTCGAGGTTAGGATTAGCAGAAAATGCTCCCGATTGGATCTGGCGTAGGTTTAGCGCACCGGAGATGTCGATCGACTTGAGGTTGGAAAGCCCAAAGAAGGCACCCTCGGGGATAACCTCAAAGTCATTCTGTCCGATGGTGAGATCTTCGAGCCGCTTTAACGCACTCAGCTGTACGGTGGGCACCTTCAGCAGATGGTTGTCCGAGATGTCCAGCGAGCGAATGTTCTCCAAACCTCGGAACGTTTCGCTGGTGATGTTTACCAACATCGACCCATGAATGTCGAGCCGGCGTAGCTGCGTAAGTCCTTCGAACGCACCCGGCAGGACGCGAAACAGTGAGTTGGTGCCGAGGTACAATTCGGCCAACCCTTTCAGTGGAGTTAGCGAAAGTGTTGGAATGGTGCTGATGGAGTTATCGTCCAAGTAGAGCACTCGCAGATTAGCCAACCCATCGAACGCACTAGCGTGCAGGGTAGCGATACGATTCTGGCCCAAGTTCAGTTCCTCCAGCTTCGGCAGCGCTTTGAACATCTCACTACCAATCTCATCAATAAAATTGCCACGCAGATTCAGTACCCGCAGCTCATCGAGTCCCCCGAACGTGCGGTTGGTAATGGCCCCCAGCTTGTTGTTGTTTAGATGCAGCTGTAGCAGCTTCTTCTGGTACATGAAGATCCGCTCCGGAATGCTCAGCAGATGGTTGTAGCTCAGGTCCAGCATCGTCAGCTCGGTGTAGAATTGTATCGACGAGTCGATCGATTTGATGCGATTGAACTTAATCACCAGCCGGCCGATCGATGGATTGAGCGCTATCGGTAGCACATCTAGCTCACCTTCGCCGCACGTCACGTGCAGCTTCTCATCGTCACAGACGCACCGGTTGGGACAGTACGAAACCGCACCAACGGTCGCCACCACTAGCACCAAAAGTCCCACCAGTTGGATCTTCATTGTCGGTCACAAAACCGTCACCCGTCCCTGTTTCCCTCAGAACACCGTCACAAGTGGACCGCAGCTGAATGCATAGGGCCCGACTTCTTCACGTCACGTCACAGCTTTCTCAAATTGGGTGGTACACAAATTTTGGAACTCCCGAGAACGGCGAATGCAAATCAACGCTACGGCTCCAAAAGTTATGGGCACACGTCACGACACGATACGCACACACGCACGCACAGATGCTACAGATATGCCACAGCACACACACAAACACTTTTGCAGGAGAAGGCACTTTTGTTTTGTGTTGCTTGCCAAACAGGGAACGTAAAATATTCAACCGTAATGTCACCCCAGTCCACT
>STHC01021114.1:0-29948 GCA_016254315.1 Anopheles parensis
TGTTCAATGAGCAAACCGAATCGAAACAAACTGGTTTGTTTTTCGTTGAGCAAAAATGTTTATCGAAAACATTTTCCATACGATTTGACAGTGTTTGTTGAATGTTCAGTGACTGTAGACCAACGGGTAAAAACCAAAATCGTTTTAAGCGCACCTTTACATAAAATCCGCCTAACCGGTATCGATTTATTCGTTAAATACCAGTTAAGAAAAAAAAGAATGTAATTTTGTATAACAATTTTCATATCCTTTATGTTGCATTTGTTGTTTTCAATGAAGCGCACCGAACTTTTTGTTTAATTTTGGATTGCAGTGTGGAAAAATGTGAATGAACGAAATGCAAGTTTAATAGTATGAGAAAATTAACGTTTACTTTTCGATTATTCCTAGGTATCGTTAACCGTACAATCGTACTGTGGGTTGAACGAAAAGTGTTTCCTTGCAATTTACACCGTGACGCGCCTCCATCATTCGGTTTACGCTTCTTAGCTGTGTGTACTATTCATTAATTATTTTATGTACCTTCGTTTAAATATTACTATTATAGTTTCCGCTTGATATTCGAAAGAAGCAACCCCCTCGTTTTTTTTATCCTGCCAGCTCGCTGCTGCTGTTTGATGTTCAGGAAGTGGATCAAACTTGAACTCCACGCACGCTCGGGAAGAAGAAGCTTCACCCATTCGAACTTTGTCGATTTAGCACGTTCAGTAGAAACTTTCGCTTTTTTTCAATCTCATTTTCGCTACAATGAGAGTTACACCGGTTTGTTTAATACTCTTTCATGTCCAAACTATTCGCAGCAACTGCCGATGACTCCAACTGCAAGTTGTCTTGGTTTGGTTTGAAGTTTTTCTTTTGCTCTCCATTTTGTTTAATTATTCAATACTGTGCGTGCTTAAATCAATGCTCGATAATACAGTTATTTACAAACGTGTGTGTGTGTTTTATGACGTGTATCAAAGTGTGCGCCACTTGTGTGTGTGTTAGTGGTTTAAATTTTTAAATTCCGGAAATAGGTACACTTGGAACATCAGGATCTTGATAACTTTTGTCTTAATCGTAAGCTATACGGCACGTTTCACTGAAATATGAATCGATCGTACCAAATCGTTGTCCAACTTCAGCCATTTGTACGGCACCGTACAACGACACATAGCTTACCATCGAAAAAAAAATAAAAAAAACTTTATTCCTACATCTCATCGCAACCGTATCCCTTCTGAACCTTTCCGTCTACTTTCGATGTAGGAAACTTCACAAAATAACCTTTGGGAGCGCGTTCGTTCTGAACAATCTTAAGCCAAATTTGATTAGTTTGCGTGTGTGTCCTTCGTCTACTAACTTAAGCATACCCTCCTGCCCCCTCCCGAGGAACAAAGGGGACCTGTTTGTCGGTTTTACTTTAGTTTTGCTTATTTAAAAAATATATATTTATGTATAGCTTTATCATACACAGACTGGGCAGCCGCACGTCGGGAGCAGCTGCTGCGTTGCTTTATCGTGCCATAATTCCTTACAGTGATTAACGGTTACACTACTATGCCTTGCAAGTGTTTTCGCCCGTGCGTAGAGAATGTATTGTACTGCTTGTTTTTGGTTTCGAACGCGTGCCCTCAAATCCAGTTTCCGTTTTTGTTTTTTTTTATATGCGTGGGGGAAAACTATGCCGCGAAAATGAGGTTGCAAAATGTCAAAACTGAAACCAACGCTACACACAACAACAAATCGCTACAGCAAAAAGGCAAAACGAACGTTTTCTATTTCAATGCGAACTTTAGCACGGCAAGAGAGGGGAAAAATGATTGTACTGCTGGTACGCTATCGTTATGTACAGTGTAAGTTTTGAGACGGTTTCAGACACTGAGCAGTACTGGATGCCGCAATTTCAGCTGAATATCACTGTCTAACAACAACAACCAAATAAAAAAAATCAAGACTCAAAAAGCAAATACTGCATACGATTGTAAAAAGCTTTTCTTAATGGAGGATTTTTTAAGAAAAAAGCTTTAAAACTTTTGTTTTAAACCAAAAGAATCAAAACGATCAACACTAAATGTTGTTAAGTTAGATCGTGCAGGTGGAGAGAAGTACCGCCTCTACGCTGCGTTGTGAAGCTCGGTTTAAAATTCAGCAATAAAATACTAAACGCATCGAATATCGTCCGAACTGATCATACCACCGACGGCACGGAACGTAACCGATTCCACTAATATTACCAGGCGCGCGTCTGCAACGGCAGATAGCCTCCGCACTGCTGCTGGTGGCTGTTCGTCATGAAGTTGTTCTGGTTGCGGTACGCCATCGCCAGACTGTTGGACATGAGCGCATTATTGCACGGCTGCTGCAGCATCTGATGCTGATGGGCAGCACCATTGTACGACGATAGCAGGGCCGCCGTGGCCGTATCGGGCGAATGTGCGTTCGTGTCGTTCAGCAGCACGATGCTACCGGCACTGGTTGGACCTCCGCTGCCGTTGCTCGCACCGCTGCCCGCACCGGTTCCATTGCTGGCGCTGCTGCTACCATTGGAGCTAGGTCCGCTCGTTCCACTGCCGGCCGAACCACCGCCCGACCCACCGGCCGAACCCGACCCACTGCCACCTACGGCCGACTGCTGTTGGTGTGCATTGTGCTGCTGCTGATGATGCTGTGCTGGATGCTGCCCAAGCTGGGACGGATGCTGACCGTGCTGCTGTTGCTGGTGTTGTTGATGCTGCTGCTGCTGCTGTTGCTGCTGGACGGCGGCGGCGGCAGCGGCGGCCGCGGCTGCAGCGGCAGCTGCCGCACTGCTGCCGCTAGTGTTGTTGGCGCTCGCGTTCGAACCGCCGGAACAGGGTTTGCCATCTTTAACTAGTACTGGTACGGCCACACGTCGTGGTGAGCTGGCTGACTGGGATGAAAAACAAACCGCGCATTAGTCGGACGAAGGGGTGCGGGCGTCGATCCCGGGGGCAGCAGCGGCGGCATCATGCCGACCAGCATCGTCGCACCGGGACCGTAATGTGCCCCCGGAAGCAACTCGTCCTGGTCCTGATCGAGCAGCTCCTGGTCCTGCACCCGTAGCTGATCATGCTGTTCCTGCTGCTGGTGCTGGTGTTGCTGTTCGTGCTGTGGATGCTGCGGCAGTTCGGTCGGGGTGGTGCTGGACTCCGCTAGTATGGTCGTGGTACCGGCAGCAGCAGCACTACCACCACCACCACCAGCAACAGCAGCAGCAGCAATAGAGCCACCCATCGATGCACCGGACACAGTACGACCGAGGCTGCGCACGTGGTGCTGAGCACGATTACTAACCTGATTATGTTGGTTCTGTTCCGCCATCGCCTTCTCCTTTGCCTGCCGTTTGCACTTGTACCGATGATTTTGAAACCAAATCTTCACCTACGAAACAAGGAAGAGAATGGTACAGAACTTAATGTCGTTTTGCTTTCGAATTTATACTTTGTCTACTTAATGCATTTAACAAGATCTTAACTAAAAAGAAAAGGAAAAAAAATTATCGATAAAAATTCTCTTAATCCTTGGTGTATTAAACATTCTACAAACAAAATTTGAACCGGAATCTGTATATCACTTGATAAAAACAAGAACTTCGGCATGCTCTGAGCACTATTGGATTTTGGGGATGGACTGACTTAGGTATTGGGGTAGTTCTTATATAACCCACCCAAGGAGATTTGTAATCAAAACTTGGCGATCACCTGAGCCTTCGCTTTGATCAAAAATATATTGCAGGAGATCCTACTCTGTTTGAGGTTTGTCCAACAGCACGTATTCAGTTGCACGTATTTTTGGGGTTTGCAGGCTTTGATAAAATATTTATCCGCACTCAATTCATCTTGTAGCTCCAAGGGCAGAGCAGACTAAAAGATTACATTCTTCGCACGTTACTTTCTACTGAATTTTGCAAGTTCCGGAATTACCAATACCTGGAGTAACGACTATTTGTTTTTTACGAATTGTCTATAGAAAACAGAGCTTTTATTGGAAACATGTTATGGGAATTATCAACAGTTTTCTTCTTGGTGGAAGACGTATTGTACCAAACACTAAAGGCAGCCATTACCATTCAGTGTGAAGAAGATCTCGTCTATCGTTAGGATACCAATATCCTCAAATCCCTAAATGCGACTGACAACGACAAATGATTTCGTGTCACAACGTCTATCTGGTCCAAATAGGAATTGGATTAAATGCTCTCTGAGCTTTCATCAATAGGGAGAAGATATTATACATTTCACATGGCTTATGATATCCAGCCTTCCATCGAACATAAAAGCCAACTTCTTCGTTCCAGAGTGAGGCTAACAATTTTTCGTAATGGCTGATATAAATTGAATGATAATGGTATCATTTGTTGTCTATGCTGAATATGTTGGTGATTGACGATATCTATTCTGAATCATACTTCAGGATCACTCATTACCAAATTCTTTTGCAAGGCTTTTCATAAACTCTATGTTATCTGTAGATAAAAGGAACAACAGCTGGAATGTGTAACAATATGTTTTCATCTGTAACATCCGTTAATAGCCGTTGATACGAAGAATCTTTGAGAAATTTAACAAGCAACTGTTTGAAACGTCGTAAATCAAACGACATTCTCTCTACGACTTTAAATGCTGATCGTTGAATCTTCCGCTTTGTGCATGAAATTTAACGCTTCGCAAACTTGGCAAAGTTTAGTTTTTGCATCTCTCATCATACCATGGGGTAAACGATGTGGTAGGTATGTTCCCTAGACAAGTATCCAAAAAAGTTCTGACAAAAAATCCACATCCGTAGAAGACACCCACCGCGGATAAGAAACGGGTTTAAACGTCACTGCTAGCTGAGCCGTGTTAGAAGTGTCGTCGGCTTAGGTAATATGATTTAATATACGGCCACCATCGTCGTACCACAGCCCGTGGGGGTTAGGCACAGGAAGCCGTCCGTGCGGATGCAGGAAGTACGTTCGTGAACATATCTTCCGGCGGTGGTCTCGCGCCACACACGTACCACGTGCTTCAAAGAGTGTACATCTCGTCTGTTCTTTAATTCTCAAACCCACCGCCTTTCGCCACTTTGTCAAGCAACCCAACGAACCAGTCGTTACGGGAACTTTACTGGACAAGTTTTATTGCGCGTTCTTGGCTTTTTTCTTCCCCCTTCTTTTGCCTTCTTGCATTGTGGTTCGTTGGTTCTTTGATGATAGTTGAATTTGCTTATGCTGCTGATGCCTCCCTGAAAGGGAGCACACTGAAATGGGTGGCCGTCTGAACCGTATGCATATATGTGTGTATGTGTGCGTGTATGTAAAAGTATGTTGAGTAAAATTACACATAAGTGTGCACTGTGCTTTTCCACTGAGGACCCTTGTGCTAAAGACCCCGAAATAAGTGATGCAGTTTTACACTGCTGCACACTAACAGCAGGTCTGGGAGATTTGTGGAATCACAAATTAGTCTCGATTTGAGAGCCTTTGCCTAGTGCCACATGTGTATATGCGTGTGGTTGTTATCAGATGGGCCATTTTTCCTGCTTAAGCAGATTTCCGCAGTTTTAAACCAAAATCTGTCTTTAAAAGAAGAAATTTAATACTTAATTGTTGCCGCAGAATCTATGCACTTAGTACATTGTTTGGTAATCATTAAAGTAACTTCATTATCCATAACCTTTAGAAAATTTTTTTGTTGGTTTCTTTTCATTTTTGCTACAATCTGTAATGTTTGAAATAAGATGTTTTTTTCTTGTATGATTTTTTCTTTACTTAATAAAAATTTAATCAATAGTAAACTTAGTGAATTAATTGAATTTTAAATTTAAATTAACTTAAAGTTGGTAAATAAATAAATGACAAGGAAATCAATTTGAAACAATGGTTAAAGGCAATCAATTTCTAAAACAAAATAACAAAATTAATAATTTTTCTTAAAATAAACAAAAAAACTTACTAAAAAAATATTTTAATATAAAATAATGTACCTCCATTTTTAATGCTATATTAACATGTATGTTTATCGAAACATATTAGTATCTCCCGTTCCCAGTTATTGCTTATTGTCTTAGCTACCCATTGAAACATTTTGCAACTAATGAAGTGCATATTGAGTTAGCGGTACAATTGCATTTACGGCATACAACATAAAAAAACTCCATAATCGTAATGTATGCACCATGCCGGACAAGCATCTGTGGCATACGATGGGATAGGATGAAATAAAGCGACAAAAAAAACACCTCCCAAAGAAAATGAAACATCCTGTGCACCCTACTGACCCGGTGGCGCACTCCATTACACGGCCTTTCACCACACCGGAGGGACGGAGTTTTTGGAGAGGCGTTTTTGTGTTACGTCGAAAGTGCTGCAAGTAGTGCCTGCGGGAAGTGAAGCTGAAAAACATTGAATGTGTTCACAACACATGGCCGTCCAAGTGTAAACATTCATTTAGTATTCTCTTTGAGTAAATAACACACATTAAAAAAAACTGGAATCATTTCACCGACCGAAGGAAAAGCTGAACTCCGCTGACTTAAAGTGTGATGATGCATCCGGCTGCATGGACTAAGGCAGAAAGCTTTCCCCACCGGCAACCCGTACATGTACGTAAAATGCCTTTCTTTGTAACATTGAACATTAACCAAGTGAAATGCAACTGGGTTGAATTTTTTGTTTGTTTCGCGTACGCGATCCCTCCACACGTCCACGCGTCCACGACAAGCTCGGTTGAAGGAAATTGGAAAAATGACTGATAAAGGATTATGTGTATGGACGCTACGGAAAGCAGTCCAGCAGGACAAGTGAAGCATCCCATTGAGATTAGGTTCATTTGGGCGATATTCAGCATTATGTCCACGGCCAGTACGAGCTTGTGCGAGCGTGTAAGTACCTATTCTGTACTCAAAGTAACCACTCCGGTTCGCTCTGTGTGTGTGTGTGTGTGTGGGAGGTGGCTATTATGCAACCCGGCCAACTTCAAGTGTTGAGTCTTTTGCTTGCGCCCAGATTGATGGATGCAGCAAAGGGATGTTGCATCGCCCCTAATGCCGAACGCCTGAATAGCGATGCATGCAACGGCTGGGCCACATTTAACACTAGCGGCAGCCACTTTCCTGCTTTTTAATTACGAGCAAAATCAACCACTACATTGAAACCAATTCAGCGCGAACGCGATCGTCCTGTACCCGGGCTTTTGTCCGCTTAGGGTAAGGGACACGGAGGCCACACAGCGATGGTGTGGGTCCTATCTATTTTTGTGTGCCCCTGGCCTCTTGATATTCTCTCTCGGCGTGTGTGTCTGTGTGTGTGAGGGGGGAAAACGGGCGAAGAAAAGGGGGGTTGAGAACAACAACCGTGTGCTGACGGTGCTGTATGCAAACAACTTCTTCAATTCAATCCATCTCGAATGGTGGTAAATACAAGGGAAGCTGGGAAGAAGCTTCCCATGGAACCAAACCTGGGAGGAAAAGCTTTCAGCGAGCGCATGAGTGTAATATTATCTCATCAGCAGCTTTCTCGTGGTGCAATTAGTAGCGTAATCAAGCAGCACCAAACCGACCATCGACGGGAACCGACCGGGAAGCGTTGTGGAAATGGGGCGAAAAAGGACACTCGAAGCCAAGCAAACACTACACCGTTCCAACTCTCTCGTAGTCGTTTCCCGACGGCTTTACCTTTGGTGTGAGGTACATTTTTTTGTGCATCCTATCTTTTATTCAAGACAGAAGAGTTAGCGTATGCAATTATTGGAGCACGATGTATGGTGCGATATATGGGCGATCTTTTGCAAGAAAACGGTGCAGATACATTTTATCTATTGTAAGCGCGCGGAATGGTATAAATGCAAAAAAAAGGTGTATAGAAAGTAAGCATTCAATCCAATTCCGCTGCATTTGTTTAAGGGATAGTATTCACTAGTGGAATAGTGTAATTACAGCACGGTGCAACGGACAATGAGGTGATGTAGTCTGAGCCAAGCCTTGTACCGGTAGTCGGTGTCTTCATTAGTATGTAACAACAGTGAAGCAAGGTAGTTAAAATAATCTACCAACTGAAAAGGATGCAATTTAATTTGTTTCTTCTTGCGGTATCATAATTAAGTCTTGTGTCTGTCTTTGTGGCTATTTGCCTCCAGTCCAAATGTTAATTTAGTCCAAACAAATAACGTTCGCCTTGAATGGAAAAAAAGGTTGGAACGATGAATGAGTTAATTGTTGTAGAAAATGAACCCTTTTTAGCAAAATGTTAAACTGAATAAGTGCATCAATTTGTGCATCCTTATCTTTACGTCCTTAATTACGAAGAAAGGATAGGTACGGGGTGTAGATTTAAATAATTGTGTTATTAGTAATTTGCACATAATTACGCGCTTTGTTTCAAAATGCTGTTAGACTGATGAAATTATTGTTAAGTTCGTCTCATCGCTGATTTGGTTTATATACCTGCGTTTATGCTTGTGATACTTTTCTTTACCGAATTTACGATCTTTTACATGTTTGCAATTTTTTAGGAACGAAAAAAATATCCAAAAAACCTTCAACCTCAGTCAATCCTCTTCTATTTCTCATTGTGCGCACTCAACCGTGCATGCAACCAAGGAAAACTGATACCACCGATCGTTCATCGCTAATAATGATGCTGTTGATGATCATAATCCATGCCAAAGCAGTTGTTAATTGGGTAGGGTAAGCCGCGTGGGAAGCGATGCGTCACATTCTAACCTCAACCTCAAGTCAGGCGTCTTAATTGGGCGACCCCGATCCGGAAGTGAGGAACGGATCTGGGAAGGTTTCGGGCTGCGGGTGGCCGTTTTCTCCTTGGGCCTGTTTTCTCCATCGTACCTCCAGCGTACCTGCAAAGTATC
Organism: Anopheles parensis; assembly: GCA_016254315.1. NCBI lineage: Eukaryota > Metazoa > Arthropoda > Insecta > Diptera > Culicidae > Anopheles > Anopheles parensis. The sequence goes on from STHC01021114.1 coordinate 8,844, forward strand.
GGGACGAACCAAACCGGAGGTACGGTATCGGTCTGTTTATTTTAAGATTCAACCCTCCTTCGCACAATCCCAAAAACCAAACGCAATGAACCAGTGTCCTAATGGCCGTAGCACGTTATCCTTGCAAAAACGGCCAACAGTTTGGTTTTTCCCCGTTGGGTTGTGTGAGGGATTAAAAAGGTAGCAATGTTTACGGAACGTTCATTCGGAGAGGGAAGTTTTTTTTTGCTTCTACGATTCCACATTTCTTACACCGTCAGACAAGCGCTGTTACTTTACTTACGCTGTTACTCACTGACTCGTTCTACCACCATCCGATTCCATGGGTGAAATGGTGCGAAAACATTGATAGGTTGAAGCAACAACAAAAAAATGTATGCACCCACATCGGATCGGAACGAAGAGATTAGGCAAATTTATAAAAATAAAAAATAAATGCGAAACACAATAACAATAACAGCATCACGCTAATCATTCGCATCCGGATTGGGAGCGACCGTATCGGGGGGGAAAAAGGTAGTTACTGACTGTGGCAAACTCGGCTTGACACTTAGCATTAGCCAACCGGTTAACCGTGGAAAGGGGTTTTCCCTTACTGGAAGGAAGAATATCCGCAGTGTCTGGTGTAGGATGCATTTGTATCATATCGAAAGAGTTAAAAATAACAACAACAACTTTGCAGGGTTGCAACTCGATCGATGAGCAAACGGAAATCCTAATTAAGGGAAGGAACTGGAATTTCCACTAAACCATTACCAGGCCTACCAAAGCTTTCATCAATGAAGCTATTAAGCTATGGAAAAGAATGTTTTTGGTATAGATAAAAGATGTTCTGTTTGTGGTTAGCTTCTAGCTATTCTTGAAAACGAATTTAACGAGCGAAATGGGCAAAGGATTCGAATTGTAATAAAAAAAGTATGAAATAAAAAAAACATGGTTGTGGTATAAATAGAATACAAAATTAAAATAATACATAGGGTTTCTCTTTCAACGAAAAATTATTACACCAGGGTTCACAACTAAACACAAGTAGCTGTTTTGAGTCAATTTTACTTTTCTTTTTTTCGTAGCTTTAAGGTCATTTAAATCTTTTTGTTATTTTATCCAAATTAATCCAAAATCGTAGACATATTTTTTTTTTCATATTTTTTATCGAGTTTTACAGAAATTTATTTGCATGGATGGTTTGACGAAATTCGTGGAAAGATTTTTGCATGTCAAGTTTCACCTTCATGCATAAATCGTGAAAAGTTTCCTCTAAATGTTACATTAAAGAAAAGTATATTAAATTTATTTGATTGTAAGATGGAAATTACCTTGTATGAAATAATCTCACGATAATTGGTCGTTTAATTACTTTTAAAAATTAAAAATATATATATGAAAAAGAAGAGAAAAGCAAGAAAGAACAAAAAAACAGAAAGTTTAAAGTAAAAGAGATGCAAGATGAAAAAAAAACACAATCACAATAACAGATTGAAGAAAGGATGCGAACAGAATGAGCTATAAAATGAGCAAATAATACGAAACAAAAAAGTACATGTTTTCTCGATCGCTATCTTTTGTGATATAGAGTAAAAAACCAAAAGATTGTTGCATAATTAAGATGTACAAGGTTTTTTTTTAATACTTGCTTACAAGAGCAAGGATTAACTACGATTGACCGTAAAATCTAAAATACTATTCTGCGCAAACGTTTATCGGGAATTTTTATACTGAAGATTAAATTTCTCATTTTTTTACCGTCGGTCGTCTTTTACCGTAAACTTAAGCGATAAACGACGAACAGCATATAAACGTCCGAACTATATAATTCGTCTCATTGCAGTGGGCTAAATTTGCAAACTTATTCACGCAAACTTGTCACGCGTATGAATAAAAATATTTATAATTATTTAATTTCTTATCTTTTTTGGTTCTGAAACAGTTTTCATCAAAGTTTTGGTTCGTTTTGCCAATAGTATGAACAATTATTCCGTCGGACTGTGCATCCCAATTTCATGTGTTTTCGCTTGCAAACCCATCTACGGCCGTTGCGCTGTTTTTACAGTCGTCATTTTGCGTTATTATTTTTGCATTCCTTGCTTCCCGCTCGCCGTCCGACAATATATGTTTGCCTTCGGCTTTCCAAATCTGTTCCATTACCACACCGTCATCCGGCAATTGTATTGTATTTAACGTTACCTTTCCAAAACGACAAGCTTACCTTGGCCGTAGCGCAATGCACATCGACACGTTAAATAAGTATGTATGTCTAACAGACTACACACCGAAAGGGGGGGAGACGGAGAGAGAGAGAGAAAAAAGCTTGAACCTAAATCCGTAGGGTCATGATTACCAGATGTTTAAGTGAAGTCCCGAACGCGTCAAGCACCACCGGCTGAACCTTGACGGCTCGAGAGGTTTGTGGAAACTGCTACGTTACGAAACCCCCGGGAACGAGGAACGGTTTTATACGTACAAATCAGCAAAGGCTATGAAGCTACAACAACGAGTCCGGAAAGTGGAATAAAAAAAAAACAGGTATAATAAAGAATAAAACGCAATTCTCGTGAAAATAAGAAGCGAAACCACTTGAACTGCTTTCAAACCACTCCACCGTTGGCTTAGCGTTCGATTCGTCCTGATTTTCGTCCTGCTGATCCTGCTGCTGTTTGCCTGCTGGAGCCGACGCAAACCCCTGTCAACATCTGCCCTGCGATCGATAACCGCACGCAAATATTATGGTTCCTACCAGAATGCTACCAATGCACAAAGGGGGTAGCCCCCGTTTATGTTGCACGCGCGCACACGTTTGCGAACGCAATCCACCGGACAAAGGGACGGGTGAAGTTTGCGACAGAACAAAATGGATTCTTCCCCATTTTTTTTCTTTCATTTTTGTAGCATATTTTATAATTTAAAAAAATCCCGGCTATACAATCCAGCCCGGGATTAAAACGGGATTAAATGGCAAGAAGCAATGTTTTTTTAAAAGATACAAATTTATCCATTTAATTCCATTTGTATACACGAGTATTTAATGTGTATAATGTGTTTTTTTTTGTTACTGATTTGTTTAATCAATTGCTTTTTACTGTTATCTTGCCCCTGGGTAACTAAATTCCAGACCGTTAGACCATGATCGATACTTGTGCACTTATTGCTTACGCTTTTATTTTCCCCAAAAATCGACTCTCACCGTTCCCCGGTTGCGATTATCGTTTCCGGCGTAATGTTTATTGTTACAACCAGCAAATCCTGGTCTGCCCTGTTCCTGCTGCTTATGTTTACGTACGCGCTAATCCAAGTCCTCTTTTGCATGTCAAGATTTCCGTACACAGGTTCCCGGTTCGTGTAGAGTGACTTTTGACACTTGGCAGAAGACCATGGAACTCGCCGCAAGGAAAATCCCATTCGGAAATTCCAAATTCTAAGGATTCGTTTGTTTTTATTTCTAATGTTTTTCCTCGCTCAGGGAACGCTGATGGTAGATTATGCTTTCGTTCTATTCGTCAAGGAATGGCAGTATGATTTTTTTTCGATATTCAATGAGGATAAATCACGTCTACGGCTTGGGGCGCGCTTAGTTGTACAAATTTAGATAGACGGATTTTGATTGATTATTTATGGATTCACTCAATATTATTAAAGTGAAGCAATTAGCATAAAACAGATAGAAATAGGATCTTTCTGAAAAGCTTTCCAACGGTGATATATTGAACATTTTAAGCTAAACATCTTTAAACATCAAGCAGATCATTTTGAAGCACTGCAGTTAATTGAAGAAAAAAAATGGAGAAATCTCTAGTACTTCAACTTCAACTTGGATAAGATCGATGTTTACAAGTTTTTGAACGGAGAAAAATGAATATTTCATTTAAATATTATCAACATAAATCACTTTGAAGTGCAGCAGTTAGTTACAGAAATCATTAGAAAAATCTTTAGTATTTCAACTTCATCCCATTCCATCACTATTCATTAGCTGGTGCTTTGTTACTGTACCATTTATCCCACTTGGAGTGCACCAAAAAGCAACAAACACCTTCTCAAAAGGGTAAAAAAAAACATTCACTTTGCTGGTGGGCCGTTTCATTTTTATTGTTCTACCAACATTCATCTCGAGCAAGCCAACCACCGGAGGCAAAGCGTTTGCCCCCCAATAAACAAAAAGCATAAAAAAGTTAATAGTACCCGGGACTCGAATGCCCCGAATACGAAACCCAAATGTCCAGTTCCGGTTTCAAAAGCAGACGCACACACGGCGAGATAGAATATTTGCTGCTGCTTTGTTGGTATTTCAATTTTTTCCTTTATGTACCAGCAGTGTCGTATATCATCACCTTGCTCCATCCATTGAGGGCCCCCCCAAAAAGCAGGCGTTTTAGTTTCGGAAATGGCAATGATTTTTGCAAAACCGCTCCACCATCAAGCGGGAGTGATAGCGGCAGCTGAGGCGAACTCCACGGAGAGGGATCTACAATGACACTCTTGACGCTTGCACCCATATCACCCACGTGCGCGCTTCCGCCATCAACGGTTGTGCTTCGATTTCAATTGACAGTCTCGTTTGTCAAATTGAATTTCTAAAACGAAGTGTCACTTGAACCGTTAATCAAAAGTGACATCGTCAGCAAAGGAGAAGAGTGGCGATTCAATAGAAATGGAGCGCGTGTATGTGTGCCAAACTGGGGAAAAAGCCAGTACCGTGTGTTTATGTGTACGTGTGATTTTTGGGTTTTGTGCAAAATGAAGCAATAGAAACAAAACGCCTGTCTGCGGGAGATTGCTTAAATTTTTTTAAAAATCTCAGCGCGAATGTGGGCGACTGCAATGGATGACATTTATGCATACAAACGGAGTATTTTTAGTTGTTGCTTTACATCGCACAATTTAATGTCAAAGGTTTTTTTACTTGTTTTTGCATTCGTCACACGAAACCCAACACACATCGAGAGTGTTTTGTGCGCAGAAAAATCCACTCCATAGTGAGGATCAAAGTTTCCCAGGCCACCGGTAAGTGGCATCGATCCGAATGGTGAGCAGCCATTGGAACGTAAAATCCCCGAAAAAACTGTATCTTCATCAGTGGAATCGTTGCGATCGAGTGCGATAAAGCTGCTTTAAATTGATGCTTCATACAAATCATCGAACCATCAGGTGCTATAATCCTTTCCACTCGTTCGGCTTTTGTTCGGTAAAAGAGGGACAGCTTTTTTTTCGATTGTGAAACAATTTTTCTATACTCGTGCCGATTGAAATCGCCTTTCCCGGGTTGCACATGATGCTTTATTGTGATTTTTTTTTGGTTCGTCCAAAGGTGATGTTATTACAGCGAATAATTGATAATAAATACTAGCAAAATTTCCTATAAACGCCCTTCATTTCTAATTACACAAGGAAAACCTTTTTTTATTGTATTGTGCAACAACTCAGCGGGAGATCTCGGTGTACTGATGCTAAGGATACGTTTGCTTGCGCAAACTGCAAGATGAGTAGGAGTTTTTCTAACAAAAAAACACAACAAAAAACGAGAACATTGAAAACACCCTTTTGGCTGATGTTGGGATACGCATGCGAATAAGAGACTTGTAACAAAATCCAACCAAAAAAAAAAGGTATCGCCTAACTTTTCTTGCTTCCGAGGATTCTGCAACGCAATGCGTCAGAGCCTTTCGATTCGCATCCCGTCGGTAATCTGATTAATGTGTTGTTATGTTGTGGCCAATGTTAAGACATGCTCTACGGAGAAAGCGAGAAATTATTTCAACGAAAATACTCCACCACGTATTAGGACGACTCCTGCCACGATCCTGGCCGGGAGTTCATTGTTATTTAACAATCGCTGACGATACGCTGGTTAAGATTGTTGGTCGCTGTGTAAGGATTTTCACGCGTTCAGCTATAGTTTATTCGAAATAAAAAAATTATCCCAAACGTGATGAGACAAAGTTGGCTTACTTGGTGTCCATTGTTCCGACTCCTAGAAATTGAACAATATTTTGTGTCTTTGTGCACGATTTTTATGTATAAGAAATGGATCTTTTACACTTTCTTCTCTAAGTGCTCTTATAATGTCATTCTAGAATTCCAGCGCAAAAAAAATTATAACGTAAAGATACCTCGGATATGAGAGTAATTTGTTCTCTTTGCATTCTCTTTAACTTCAATTTCAGTTCATTTTTAACATAACTCAGCTCTAATGATTATTTAATTGTTGGGAATTTCATTGCCTTTTCAATTCGTTGGCTCTGTGTAACACAAAGTTGTGCAAATTTTATGTTTTTGATTAAATTATTTATTGAGATCTGTGCAAGGTGAAGGTATTTCAACGACACTTTAAAAGTTCTATAATTTTAAAGTCTCTTTAATATAAAAAATAAATTCGGAATATTAGTTAAAAAATAATGTCCTATATCTAAAAACGTAAAAATCGTCTACCGACACCCAGAATAGTTCAAATTTTGCCTGTCTCACTGAGGCACTAAACTATTTTCCACCCTCTGTATCAATTACTAATTAACGACGGATTCATTTATTTGACAGCCCTGACAAACATCCAGCATGGTGAATTATTCTTTGCCAAACATCATCGGGCAAGTTCCTTCACACTACCGGCACCACTGATCCTGAACGACTTTTCACACATTTACACGCACCCTCGCACCAATCTACCCTCAGCCGGGCCGGAAAAAAGGGATCACTTGAAATGTCCGCGGTCCATGTTTTATTTCGTCCGCACGTGAACACCAATGCACGATGTTTGGATTGTTTGTACGTCCTTCCGACAGTGTGTCAAAGGGCGCGAAATGGGCAAACAGATGCAAACGGCAGCCAACGGAAGCGATTAGAATCGATTAACCCGTCGACCAAACAAACTGTCACCGGCAGGAAGCGAACCCGCGCAGCATCCCCGCCGCCGCTGAAACCGGAACGGAATTTGGTGGCTGTCATAATCGCACGGTCTATTAAGTCTATCTGCCCCTTGGGTTTTGTGCCCGCCGAACGAACGTTTGCACGCACGCACGCGAATGGAACTCACACTCACGCGCAAAAGAAATATTATTGTGCGTGCGCGATGTGTCGGGTATTTGGCCCGCCAAGGGGATAACTGTCAAGTTCAATGGTGCGATTTTCCTTTCCGGCAAAGAGAAAGGTGCTTATGGGTGCGATGGGACAATAAATGACACTCACTGGGGCGCGAGTAGTGCTGCACAACACTGCATTGCACTGTCAGTGACACGCGTAGCGAATCAAATGGCTGTGCGGTACAAATATGGTGGAAATATTTATTTTTCCACTCGGAGGTTTTTATTTTGATAAGTGTGAAAAACGAAATAAAAAAGTCTATGTAAACAAAAATGAACCTTTCTAAAGTATCTAACGTTCTAATGTTGCTTACCTGGGTTGGTGTGAGATGTATTAAGCTGGCTAAATGTTCGCGTTCGGGGGCGGATAGGTATTTCTGCTGCTTAAATCTTCGCTCCAATTCGTACACCTGTGGGAGTTAATACAGAGTGAAGGGAGTTAAATTAAACATTTTAAATTTATGCTTAAATAAATTGATAAAATAATCTATTTTAAGTTACATTTGATGCTGCATAAAAATCATTAAGACAAATTTAAATGATCTTTTTAGTTTTGGAATCATGAGATCATTGTCCCTAATGTTTATTAATTTAATTGCAGAGGATCATTTTCTTTATGTCTTTTCTGTAACTCTGAAGATTTTAGTTGATAATAAATTATAGTGAAAATGTTATGCGGTGGGAATCCTCTTTGCTTGGAACACGATATCACAAAGTACTAAATTCGCTTGTAGCATTTTTGCAAAATTGGGAATAAATTTATAGGTCCATTATAGTATTGTTTTTCGGTGGCTGTATTTGTACGTTTATCAAGCTTGTTTATTATTGAATTAAAAGAAAGAATAGATATGAGTTTTTAAAGTGCTTTTATTGATAAACTTTACAATATCAACTTTAGCGACTAAGCTAAAAAAAATATGATAAAGTGAGGCAGCTACGGAAAGGAAAAATAAAAAGATGCCAAAAAAAAGGATCGACGTCAAGCATGATAATGACATGGTCAAAATTTTAAATATACAAATACTTCCATGTTCAAGAATTTTCAATCAACGTGAACTATAAAGTCGGGAAATTTAGAACTCCATATTTAAAACTCAATACAATTTAAATTGCTGTGATATTACATTTGCGTCCATAAATGGAACAAATACTTTTTGTCAGCAGCATTCAATTACAATTATTGTATTTTCCCGGTGAGTTTTACAGCACGCAACATCAGCACAAACCCTCACCTACTAGACCTTCTTCGGCAAATGGTTTACGAAGCAGTAGAGATTCATCTGTGAATTGCAATTCGAAAAACCAAACAACACAAACGGCTGATCCTCCCTAAAACGCACAATGCTCTACGCCGGTATTATTTTTGCCATTCGCCCTTGCCCACTTTTTTTTGCACCAGCATCCACCCTTAATGGTCCGGGTCCAGGCCAGGAAAGGCGGCCAAACAAAACTCTCCCCCACCCCCCCGGCCTTCTGCTTAGTCGCTCCCCTTTTGCTACCGTAGCGTGTGTCTAGAAGTCCAGTGCTCCTGTTTCATCGTTCGCATTCGTGCAGCAACGTACCATCTTCGACGAACAAATATTTGCCCTTTCGGATGGCAACGGTCGGAACGAACATGAAACATGCATAAAAGTATTGACAAACAACAGCATACTGCTGCGTACATGGTTTGGAGCTAAAGGGAACTCGGGCCTGTTCCGATACGGTGGTGGGCCATCGAAAGGACAAAGTTATGATAATCCCTTTTCGCTTTTCTTTGCCACCGGAACCCCGTTGAATCGTTGTCTCTCTGTCTCTCTCTCTTTCTCTGTACGTCACTTTAATCGTTGATTGTTTTGGAGTTAATCGTACCGTTTGTCGAGAATAACAAAACGGTTATACCCATTCCCGTACTGCGGTAAGCTTATTGGCTACGCAATGGAATCTGAATCAAACATTTGCTCTGGATGGATAGGGCGAAAATGCTGTAAAACCTGGCAACGAATTAACAAACGTTCCGGTTCGGAAGATTTCGTCACCAAGCGACGAACCCTCTGGTGCGGGTTTGGGGATTTGGTGTGGTGCGAATGTTAATCAAATATTTAAACGAAGAACGCTCCGAAACGCACGCAGCAGGAAAAACTCTAGCAGAACCGAATGAGAAGATTAATTCTGTCTTTTACTGTGCTGTCAGCAAAATGTGACCCCCAAAAACCGTAAGAAACTAAACAAGGTGGTTTGCACTAATCCTCCCACTAATTCTACCTCCATTCTGAGAATGATTTTCATTACTACCACATCCACCCAAGTCTACCAAGCTTAACCGAGTCAAGTGGCAAAATATTGACAAATCGATCCACGAACCCACGCAACCCACATCCCTCCTCCACAGTCTGGACGGAGTGCCAATGTGCCATGTTGTTCCAATGTCTAAAATTTCGATGATTATTTAACTTTTTCCCAATTACTCGACTACCGGGTGTGGAAGCACACGGCAAAGCTGGTTGGTGGGGTGGAAAACATAGGGAAAAAAAAGGAGGAACAGGACAGAGCTCGTAGATTTGGTGGTCGCAGTGGCGTACTTTCGGTGACATCCACTTAAAATTAAAACTGAGGTAAATATTGATCCACGAGCCGACGCATTGCGGATCGTGTGTTTTGACATCTTTGTTTTTTATTCATCTTTCGCTCTGCGGTAGCAAAATACGGCTAATGCCTGGACTGTGGATCGGTAAACTTTTCGGCTTTTCGGGCTGTTTGGTTTGTTCGGTTGAGGGGGGGTTTTTTCTGTGTGTATTGACAGTTGTTGAAAGCGCTTGTTCGACGGCACGTCAGTCACCGGTTTGAGTGGAACGTGATCATGCTCGACCTTGAAGACTTCCTCGCCGATTCCTTTTCGACCCATTTAGATTTGGAGCTCAACGTCATTTATAATTGACTCGCATTTTTAATTATGACTGAGCTTTTTTAAAAATGGTTTTATACTGGAAAAGACTAACGAAATTAGAAGAAAAGCAATTTAAAACAGAACAAATTTTGGGCAACGACAATACGAGTTGAAACGAGTAACGAGATTACTTGCCAGCAGTACAAACAGTACTAATTACTTTCAAACTCATTTCTTTGCACCCAAAATACAAAAACAATTATGAAGCGAAATTCATTAGAATAATCGCTTCCCCGAGGGAAGGAGAGAACTCACTCGAGTACAGCGCGCATCGTCTAATGATCGAGATCATCAAGACGAACTTCGGTCAGAAAAGTTTTCCGCAAGCAACTCGTGGCCGGGTCAGTGTGCCCGGACGCTTTCATTCTGAACCCTGCTCCTGCAGGCCATTCTTAAACTCTAAACAAAAATCTAAGTAAAATATTTGAATGTCCGTGAGCGTATATTTGTGTAAGAGCAGTGAAGGGATGCACCAACGGGCCGGAGGCATGGGGAGATTGGAAATAACTGCCGAGACCGAAGCCTTCAGCTTGATGCCATTGCCGGTAACAGAACTTTCCAAAACGGATGGCGGATGAGGGGAGGGTTAAGAATGTGCTGCTGTTACGTTTTATATAAACACAATGTTAGATTGCCAAGAAGGACCCACCAGGAGGGAAGGGGAGCAAACTAGGCAGGAGGGGGGGGGGGAACCGTCCGCCAGGAATATCTATTTACAAAGCACTTGAAATGAAATGCCAAGTTTCATCAGCAAACTAATATAGGAAGAGACGGTGCGGCAGTGGCAACACTCAGTTGTGTCAGCAGCCCGGTAGCAGCCCGGGATGAGTGACGACAATGGAAAACGAACAACCCCAACGGGGCTGCCGGAATGGAACATCACTGGATGCGTAGAACGGTAGGCGGCGACCACTACAACACTAGCTGGTGTGTCTACTAGCTGCTAGGACGTGTTTCGTCTTCCGCGATCCAAAGGCTATTGTGTCGCGACGAATCGTCCTCTGGTGGTGTGTTCTGCTGGCACGGGTTTTTGGTGGTTGGGCGCGCGTGTTTATTGACAGCATGACCTGTTCCTGCGCTACCAGCCTGTCAAACGGTAGCTGATTCGGTGAAATGTCAACCCACTGTAAGAGTATGTGTGTGTTTGACACACAAAATACTAATGGCCGATTGGCGCATCACATTGTGAATGGTGACGACAAGCGGGAACGAAGTATAGCGCGTTTCTGGATTAAAATTTGCTGTTGATCGAAGCTGATTGTTTGTGTTGTTAAAATCAAGAGATACGTGTGTGTTTTTTTTATTTCTAAATGTGCAATCAACTCCATCATAGCGTAACGCTCACTGTCACTAGGGGATGAAGAAACTGTTCACTGCGATCGTAGAGAAAGGCGCTCAAACAGCCATACCAATTGCGTTTCATAATCAGCACGATCACGTTGCGACACGGATGTCAATAACAGGCAGCTAGACAGCGCTAGACATCAGCTTGCAAAAGTTTGCCGTTACGATCCTCATTAGCAAACGTCTGTCCATTTTCGTGGCTGTTAGAGCCTGCGTTTAACTCACGTAACTCACGTAAATCCCGCGTGTGTCTCGTGTGCTGCATGCACACCCTAGGACAGCTAGGAAGGGTAGGATGGGCCATTCCTTACGCGAGATCATCCGTGATCAAGGTCGTACGACCACCTTGCATGAAGTCAGCATGAATGTACTCACCTGAGCCTGTGTGAACAGCACCCGTCGCTTTCGTCGTTGGGCGAGTGGAAACTGCATCGGTTTGGTGTCGGATACGCTGCACGCCGCTAGGCTGCCCATGTTGGACATGGCGTGACCCATCGTACCGCCAGCCGAACCACCCATCAATCGGGATACTGCAATGATAACACGTTGTGGAGGGTTTTAGACATTGAAGAACACAATTCGATGTTGTTTAATTATATGTAGGTCTTTATTTAATTTAAATAGTGTCCAAGATCTCTTTGTATCTTTGAGAGTCCAAGTATAAATATTATTAGATTTATCTTATATTTTTTGTTTTAAAATTTGATAGTGGTTTTCGAGGAATGTCGAATTTAGTTGGGCTTTTTGAATTTGAATTCAAATTTTGAATTTCATTCAAAATGTCACTCAATATTCGAGAATCGCGAAGACGACTCAATTACCTCCATGCTGAGATGATATTGTTTGCGAATATTCGACGGAGACTAACCGCCTTTGAGTGTATGTAGTATTTAATTTAATTTATATTATAATTATAAGAAAGACAATGAATAATGTGTGCCCAACGTTATAAACCTGATGATACAAGACTTTGAACTTAATTATAGTAAATGAATTAGGAATCAACTACCAACCAAGATTGGTAAATTGGTAGCCATTCGAGAGACATCAAATTTTCGTTGGAAAACAAATATAATTATTCTCCGTTTTTCTTCCACGATCGGCGGGGTAATCCTGCTGAGTTGAGAACAGTATCTACATCTTTTATTTTTCAACTTCCTACGAATAATGGACGCCCGTCCAGAATTGCATAACACAGCAAAACTGTTTACTACCGTACCAACGGCAATTTGCATAATAATATGATTTCAAGTGCTTGGCAAACGTTGCTCCATTCCAGCGTGTACATCGGACCCATCGGCAAAGAATGCTCTCCGATCAAAGAATGGATGCTGCGAGGATGCGTTTGAACAGAAAACAAATCCGAACCCATTCATTCTTGCTAGGCCGCTGACGAAATGCAAGAGAATGGCTTGATAAATATTTATTTGCAGCACTGCACATTAAACATAGCGCGTGACCAAAACTTATACCAATCCCAAAAACTCCCACCGCCCGATTCCATTGGCATAAGTAAGCCACACCATGAGTCGTACTTAATAAGCTCTTTTTCTTCACCTTGTTAGCACATTCTCCAATTACCTATTGCCCGAAACTTGCCACACTATTATAGGAAACTACCGAAAGGGAAAATCCACAAACAACGTCGTAAAGTCATTTTCATTCTCGTACAGCGTCTTGTTTCCTTCTCTTGAAAACCCCCCAAACAAAACCTCGAACCACTTAAGCGTACTGACAAGGCACAGGATCATTTAAGTAGCATTGCTTTCACATTCTCGGCACGGAATGTGCCACCAGAAAGGCACACGGAAAGAAGTAACTGAGCCTTGCCGTCAAAGAAAAGCTTCCCAACCTCAACTATTTAACCGAGTGTGTGGAACGTTACGTGGGAAGTCGTGGTTTTGGGAAGTCGGAAACACATTCATTGGCTTTCATCCGAAATAGGCTTGATTTGCCAGAAGAGGCAGGGTGATTACCCACACATATCCTGGTGCCTAAAGGATACGTCGGATGTTAGCCATCGTATAGGCAAAGACGGCAAGAAGCAACCCCATCTCAACCGATGGCTCAAGTTACGAGGAATGTACCGAACACATCCAAATCACACCACAATGGACCATTTTCTTAAGGAAATTAGCTGAAAATTTGACTTTCCCTAATGGTGACCAGGAATGTGGGTTCCGTGAATCCGCAGGGTGTGAGTATTACCCGACAAAAAGAAAAAGCCTCAGGATCGGCAATGTAATCGGATATGGGATCCGCCACGGCAAGTGGGCTTTCGTGACTGTTGGCTCTCACCTTCCCGAAAATGGGATGGGTTTTTTTTTGTGTGTAAAGGCGAGTTGTCCGTGTATCGCTTTCTGTTTCTAGCAGCATACACAAGGCAAGGCAAGACATCTCGTGTCAACACCATCAACACTTTGCAAACGGAACAATAAAATTCTCCAATTTCATCCTAACTTTTCCATTCGGGTCTTCTGTTCACCGACCTCAGTTATGCCATGATTATTGTTTTTCATGCCCATGTGGAGTACAATAGCACGATGATTTAACTTTTTCATATGAAAACGATCTTTTGGCATCATCACTTTAGGAACACTTTTGTTGAATAATTGAAGATGATTTTTAGAACAAACTGTGGTAATAGAAACTTTAATTGAAAGAATAATGTTTGGATCAAGATCGTACATGGTGAAATTATATACAGTAATAGTCAAAATAAAGTGCTAAAAGTTGTCATCTCATATCCCAAATCGTTAAGTTTGATCCAAAAGCCTTAAACATGAAGAATTCTGGAAAATGGTTCTTTAAACGAACGAATATTGAGCAGTTTAGCAAAGTCGTGGAGTTTGTGTAGAACTGGTACGAAATATCAGAAGTAGCATATCCGAAGCAAGGTGCAGCATGCATCAGGAAATGAGTTGGTCTGTAGATGATTTTCGCGGGATGGACTAGGAAACATCTTGGAAATTGATAGAATTCCTACATTCAAATTTTGACGAGAGAGAAATTGATATTACAATACGATAACGACCCTAAATCATCAAGACTTTCTACAATTCTTCTTGGATAAAACTGCCGGGATGGCCTCCAAGAATACGGACCACAAACTCACCTATAATTTGTGAGCGATTCTCGAAGCTATGGGTTGACAAAACTAGTATTACGAATAAAATTATTTAATTTGAAGCTATATGTTGAGGCAAAATGAATACAAAATTTGTTTGTCACAGTTTTTCATTAATATATTTTTTTTCCTTAAGAGAGCATCGTCTGTTTTAATATTCCGTAGTGTTTAGGATGATGCGTAGTATTGCATTTTGTTGAATTCAAATTGAATCAAATAATCGAGTTCGTATGCCTTAGACTGTTTCACATTCCTGTCGTAACATTAAAGGTATTCAAAATAGAGTTCTATCTTTACTTAGAGATATGAAAACCAAAACAAAAACTAACACTGAGGCTCAATTTCCCATCCACTATTGTTATTTCCAACATTCGATGACATTGCCAACTGTCCGTAAAGTTCACAAAGAATGACAATACGTGCCACTAAACAAATGACGATTATTTTCCAATTTTCTTCCCAAATCCTTTGACCGTGTGCTGCACGTTCGCTCTTGGTGAAAGCTACCAAAGGTGCCAATAGCATTATTCCGACCATTCCGACCAAATAACACGGCACCGATGGTAGAACACATTCCGGCAGCAAATATCTTAGCGTGCAAATCCTCTTACCTTTCGGCAAACGGAGAACAAACAGTCGGACAGATAACGATCTGTGAGCTGTAGCTGTGTTTGTATTCTGCACTATCTTGCAAAATCCACCTGCCGGTCAGGTCGAGAGTTTATACGGATTGTGGAGCACGATGCTATCATGACACGATGTAATCCTATTGCTACTGCCGGTAACACAGAATGGCCTGTATTTTGTCTCTTCTCGATAGAAGCACGAAACAAAAAATCCAGTCCAAAAAAAATAAGGGACACGTGTTAGTTTTAGTTTCAACGTACAGTTTGCATAAGTGGTAGTGAAGGAAAAAAAACAAAAACATACACAAAAAGCGATCAAAAGATAGACCATGTAAGCTACCGATTCCCGTAAGGACGATCGTTGAAGGAACGATGTTTGGGCTTACAAATAGAGCTATCGCATTTGCGTGGATTCTTTTTTTTATATTCCATTATTCCATACTGCAAAAGGACGTAAGGTATTCTTACCGAATCCATTCACTGGACACTGGTCGGTACGGGCTATGTGTGTTCCATTTTTTTCCATACTTGCTACCCCCTCCATACTGTCAACGGCGTTATTATTCAACCAATTTGCACCCGCCTCGATACGGGCCGATAGGCGAGAGATCAGGGTTCCCATTATTTTCGCTTCTCGGTCGGTCGGATCAGCGAACCATTCCACGGTCCAGACCCTCATCTTTCGGGGCGCACATTTACTCAACCGCAAGAACCAGAAGCGGAAGAAGATGAACGCCCCTTCCCTTATGATGACGAGCCACTTGAAACCGGTTGCACTTAATCGAAAATTTATTGTTTCCATTTTCCGGTTCCTCCGGCGGTTTCCCTCATTTTTCCCCGCGTGTGGAAAATCTTCCCTATCTGAGCAACACATCGTGTCGGGGTTTGAATCAAAGCAAAACCCGCCTGCCGTACACGCATAATTTCATTTCGGTAACAATCGTTAACCGCTCGCTAGTGGGAACAAAACAAGGGGGTGTCCATGTCCTACGCCATGGTTCCTAACAAAATGTTTAGTCGAAAAAAAAACCGACCTTGTGTCTCATTCAATTGAATCAATGCTGTTCAGAGCTGTATGGGTGTAGATGTTTGGTGGTGTGATGGAAAAATGTCCTTCTTTCCGCATCGCCTCCGGGAACTAGGAAATTGATCACTTCCGCCTGAGGTTGTTTTTTTCCTCCTGTTATGGCATACGTTTAAGTGTCCTGGTATAAAAACACCCTCTGGTCACAACTATCGCAGGATCTCTGGTTACGGAAAGTTTGGGTTTTTTGTTCCACGTGAAACAACGCGTGAAATAACACAAGTCATGCGTAGATTGATAAGTTCACTAAGGAAAAAAAGGACTGTACGGTTTTTGAAGAAACGCAACTATGATTATGTCCACTTGAAAGCAATTTATATAAAGGATCACCAAACTATTTCACTTCAATAAACACTAATAACATCAGTTTTAAAGGAGACAATACTGTTTCAGTACATAAGAAATAAAAAAACACAAAAATATAATACAAAAAATAATAAAATTAAAAAACAGAACATTGGTAATAAACAACATATCTCAGAAAGCCTAGAGTCAACGATTTTTGGGTAATTCATGGATCTCCAGAGACTTTTTATAATTTTTATAGTTTAAAACATCTTCTATGGGGATCTTTGAATCTTATGACATTTATCCTCTTTGGAAATTCAAGTATTGACGTACAATAAATTAATTTATCAAAAGTATTATAACTATATCGTGCTCAAATAACGTTATTACCAATTTTAATCCAAAGAAAATAGTTGGAAAGTGAAATTGTAGAAAAGTAATATTTCTTAACATTGAAGTAGTTTTTTAACTTCCTCAAGCTACCCTACACTTATCAATCCGTTTCACTCAGCGCCAAATATCCCTGCACTGTCTTTTAAGCGCCCTCCTTACTGTGATGAGTTTGAAACCCAACAATTATTATTCTAACAGAGAAAATCTAATTTTCACTTTCTACCCCATCGTAGCTTCCCATACGAATCACCCCATTTACATTGCTCCTTCGGCGGTGATCCGATGGGTGCATAATTGTGCGGCAAATTGGTTGTCAAAATATTGCCTCAACAAGCCACATGTCCACATGTGTTGGTGGAGGCGCCTTGTCCGAAACACAACAACGTACAGCGCTCGAGGCGCTCGAACGTGACGAACAATGGGGATCGCTGAGGGACTGTATGGCTTGTGATTAGCTTTAGCTCTGTGTCGACTGAACCGGGTAATTCGGTAATTCGATAGTGACTGGGTGGGATTGTATTGTGCTGGTAAGATTTGACATAGTGTTCGTAAGGGACAGGCCTATACCTTTACATCGGTTTGGATTCTATTGACGGGTGTGGCTATATATTGTGTGGTTATATAAATCAATCAACCTGTTACCGAATTATGGTACAATAATAGGGCAATTAGGATAGTGTGGATAGTATTACACCGCTGATCATGATCGTACGGTACCATCAAACATTGTTACCAAAAAGCATAAGAATTTATCATTCAAAATAGTGACAATTTATTGAAGGCATTTGAGAAGAATGTAACTTACTTAAACGTATTAAATAACTACCCATAAAATAAATGGCGCAACATTTCCTTTTGAATGATCATCATCTCCTTCCTACGGTATCATTCAATTTTCGTTCACTCTCTTCCTCTTACTTGTGCAATCATCTCTGCTCTCTATAAATATCAAAATGCACTAAAATGCAGTTGCAAAAAGTTTGTGCAGTTAAACTCATTGAGCGAACGTCAATCAGCAACGTTGCCTTCGCAGTTCTCACTGTTGATTGTTGTCAGTCTCTTTTTTTTCCTGTCGTTTGTCTCGATTACTTTTTTGCATACCAAACACTGACACACATACAAACGCACGGACATTTCCTCACTACAAACCAAGCACCAGCAGCACAACACAAGACTTCACAATTGTTTGCACACTCTCTTTGGGGATTGTTCGAACGAACGAACCGAACACATCGTGAGCTCGTTATGCACCGAATGTACGGCCTGGTTGGTAAGGTTGAAACCCTGGCCCACCTGGCATACATATATCTCGCATCCTCGGCTGTGTACCGTTTTGTCAACATGCCCACCATCTCCGGCAAGGTCTGTTTATGCTTGCAAAACGATGCATCGCAATCGATACGCCGGGCAATGGTGTGTGGTATATCTGTGGATAGTTTGCGGTGGCTAAATACAGTTAAAATGCACATATTTTGTGCTGCAATTGCATCCCGTGGCTGGTGGATTAAATCCATTAAAATCGCAACCGCACCGTTGTCGAGAGTGGAGCTGTTTTGTAGATGTATGATTTTGTTTTTTGTTTGCTGTTGAGCAAACGGATGAATTTTAAATTTTGAATGTACGTGAAACTCGTGAATGTGAATGGTTGTGTTTGTTTCCTTTAACTCTCTCAAGTGATTTGGACGAATTCAGATGAAACTTTTAGCACCAAAGAGCACAACTTACAATATTACATATTCCAAACACTGGTATGCGTTCACGATTTTCCCTCAAAATATTTTGCTAAAAAAGTTTAATAGGAAATTTCTCTGGCGATACTTACTCGCAAAACGTGGATCACTGGCGGTGGAACCGTACCAACCGGCGGCGGCCGAATTGCGCATGTCGGTGTAGTGACCCGCCAGCGAAAGGTTGTCCGTCGGCGCACAGTAACTCTGCACACCGGGACTGTGGTACAGTGGACCCATTGCGTACGGGTTCGCCATGCTACTGCTACCGGTCGTCGTACTTCCGGTGGTCGTGTTTGGCCCGAGGGCACTCGGTGAGTTAACGCTGCTGCCGCCGCTACGGAAATGAAACAAAATGAACATTAGCGTACGGGATCACAACAAGCTTAAGTGATGGTTTAAATATTTGCAAAATGAACAATAAATGAGTATTAGTAAAGTTTGAAGGTTTCCATTCCATTGGTCTTTGATCATAAATTTTGAAAGCTAAAACACTTAACATTCGATTCATTTAAATGAGACTATTGTAAACTTAATAAAAGTTGCCATTACTGGCAAAATAATCTTTCATTTGAAGGTTAAAAATGAGCTCATTGAACTCTGTGCTTTTATAGTACATATATTTTAATCTGCTATAAAGCGCTACTATAATTACTTTAAAAATACTTGATGTAGTTAATTTTTCTCTTAGATACATGAAAAACGGAAATGAAAATGTAATTTTTTTTATTTCAATCTGTAATTGTACTTTATTATTTTCAAGTTGTTTTCATGTTGTTTATATATTTTTTTTTTCATGCTATAAAATATTTTTTTTCTGTACAAAGCTTCCTCGACTGACACATCTCGGTTATATCTAGATACTAAGTTTAGTATAAAGTCGGCGTATAGGAGATGATCATTTATTAGTGAGATTATACACTGTTATTCTTAAAATAAAGAAATAAAATATAGCATATATGAGTTGATTAATGTAAAATATTGCAAATAAGTTCATTGGGAGAGCATTTTATCAAAATCCAGAAGGTAGGAAGGTTTGTAGAACTAACTCGGAACATTCTAGCTCCAACGTTACCACTTCTCGAGAACTCGAAAACCTTGTAACAGAAATGATGGGTATCGTATTTTAAATAGACGTTGCTTTATTAGAAGCATTCCAACAAATTCATTTTCTGTAGAACTCAAACGATCTTTAGAACGAGATCAAACGAAGATTTATTTCAAGATCACTACTTCAAGAAAAAAAACATTATCACCCATGTAAGTGAGGTTAAAGTCAAATAAATAATCTATTAGGCTAGAAACAAAACCACTTCATTCGCACCTGTACGGAGATGGTGGATTCGCGGTCAGTTCCAGCTTGCGGTACTCCTCGATCGGGCTTAGTATGTCGGTGACGCTAAACGGTGTCGAGTGGCTGTGGAGGGCCGAGTTGTGCTGCAGATTCTGCAGATGCTGCAGGCTGGTCAGATGGTGATGATGGTGATGGTGGTGATGGTGGTTTGGCGCCTTGGGCGACAAGCTCATAACCAGATCGACACCATTCAGATCCGGTAACAGTCCATGCTCTTGCTCGGAATCGTCTGGATACACTCCAGAGACACTCGATAGCGTGGTGGACATGTACACCCGAATTCGCTTGGAGCGCCAGCCGACAGGATAAAGAGTGGAGCTGCTCCCGGGAAATGGGTTTGGAACGTGCGTACGTTAACCACCGATCCTCACCTGGCTATTAACGCCCGAATGGATTCGTCACCTTTTTTTTTGTTCGATTAAACTTACAAATGTTTGCTATTTGTTAGTAATTCTTTTCCTCGTTTCACCACTGTTGTTTCATTGCAACAATGCTTGCACAAAGTAATAAGCACACCCGATCACACATACTCTTCACATCGACACTAATCCACTGTTGTACTTCACTGTGCAGAATGCATTTTCTTTCATTGCAACTATCACGATGAACGGCAACAGCATTTAATCCATGTATCGATTGATGACTAAATTACACTTTTCTTTCACATCGAACGTATTAAGTTTAATTGTAAATCCTATTTCGTGAACTCTTTCACTAAAGGAGGTGGCAAAAGTTTCGATGCTTGGTGTGGAGAAATTAAGTAGCTTCTACTGTATAAAATATATTTGACCCTTTCCGTCACTTTTGCATCACTTCGAGAAACGCACTTGACACTTTCTAGATTCTGAACTGCTCCTTCCTCACCGCGATATCAATATTCTTCGTTCTTGTACTAAGTAAAGCACACTACACAAACACGCTTGGGAGATTATTTTTCTGCTGTACACCGCTCAGCCACGAGATAAGCGACCACCGTTGTCGGTTGTTTGTTTGTATCTACTTCAAAACCATATCATCACACTTCACACCACACCTGCACCTTCTTAGGATGGAAACCGTTTTTCTTAGTTTCCTGTTTCGGTGAAAAACTTTTCCCTCCCACTAAGGGTGCATGAGATGCATCGGGAGCGCTTGTGTGTGAGTGTGTGTTGGTCACTTTGCACACC
>STHC01021137.1:0-29749 GCA_016254315.1 Anopheles parensis
GTTTGAATACGACGAACGACATTTCGGACCTGGCGCCCGACACCGAAAGTGAACGGGTGGGAAGTGTTGAACTTGACCCACCGAGTGGTTCACTGCGGAAGACGAAACTGTCCGCCGAGTTTAGAAGTCGTAGTGTGCCGGATGCGATTGGAGTGGCAAAAGCTGGTAGCGGTGGCCCGTCTGGAGTTGGCTTCATAAGTTTAGGGCCCATGAAGGTGTCTGACGTTGGATGTGCACAACCTAGCGAAGAACAAGGCAGTTCATCTTCCGGTGGAAGTGGCATATCGGAAGATTTACGCGAACGGATACTGTCCACTAGCAAATCGTTCGAAGAAGTAAAGGCACAAGGTGTCGCTGCGATCGAAATGGTGGAAGATAAGCTAGAACGACCGGGTGGGGAATCGGTCAAACCGATGGAACGTGTGTCGGCCGATCAGAAAGAAGCATTGGAAGACATTTCCGAAGAATCGGAACATACGATCGGTGGTGGTAACTCGTCAACCACGGACGATGAACAGCAGCGGGTAGCGGGAAAGAGAGCAGCGACCCGGCAGGATGCAAACCAGCCGGGAAATCTGATCGAGCGTGGCAAGGAAATGCGCACCATTCTCGAGGAAAAGCTGCTGCAGAAGCAACCCAGTGTTGGTGGTACGATTTATGAGGATAATAAGGAAAATATTCCCGAAGGAGGTTCACTGAAAGTGACGCCAGAATTCGACAGTGTCATTAGCCTGAAGATGTTCCAAACAATGGAGAACGAGATAAGGAAATTGCATGAAATAATCGCTACCAAAGATGTGCTTCTGAATGCGTACGGTCGCAAGGAAGGTGGTGTTATGCCGGGAAAGGAAGCTAGCTCCTGTGGTAGTCGGGCGGAATCGTTGCGCGATCAGCAATTATGCCGTTCACATAACAGTGATTCGATCAGTCTGGCCACTAACTCGACCGAGTACCGTCCGGTTGGTGACTTGACGGAAGTGGCCGGTACGAGTGGCACAGAGAAGGAGCTGTATGCGAAAATAATGGAGCGCAATCAGTGGGTTGAAGTGTTGGCGGATAAGCTGAAAGAGGCACTACAAAATCGTAATCAGCTCCAGTCGGAAGGTGAGAAGCTGGCGGCCGAAGTGATACAGCTAAAGAAACAGTTAGCCGAAACGGTGGAGAGTATGAAGTTGAAGGCACAAAGTAGCTGGGGAGGTGTAAGACCACCGGACCAGGAAAGCACGAGCGGTGGTGGCCAACGGATATCGGAAATATCGATTGATTTGGTCAGCGAAACAGAGGATGGAGGATTGTCCGATTTCCCCGACATCTATGATGAGCCACCGTTGGGATCATCGGAGCGAGCTCTCGAGCACACCTTGCAACCTCCCGGATGTGGTGATCTATCCGAGCTGAATCCACTGCACATTCCTCTAAAGATATCGAAACAACTCGAACAGTTCCGCCGCTACCTTTCGCCCGAAGAGGTGCGTCTGTTTAACATGGTACAGGGAAAGTTTGATGATTTCCTGACGCAGGAGCTGGACATGGTGCGCGATGGAGGTGAGGCAGAAAATCGGGTACTGCGCGAACAGCTACAAATCGAACGAGCGGACAAAGAGCAGGAAATAAACCGCTTGCGACAGATGCTCGGAAGTGTGAAGGCTGGTTCGATCGAGATCGCAGCATTGCGAACCGAGCTGGAAGCACGCCACACACAAGAGATGGCCGATCTGCGTACGTACTTTGAGAAGAAGGTCGTCGAGCTGGAGAAACAGTACTCGGAGGAGGTGTTTTCACAGCAAAGCCGGCGTGTGTCGAACGATGACACGGCATCGGAAATATCCGGTGCGGAAGAGTTCCCGGAGGAGAACGGAGGCTACCAGTCGAAGCATACGAGCCCGCGGAGGAAACATAAAGAGGGTATCTATCTGAGTCCAACCCACCGAAAAATTACACCGACAACGATCGATGCAACGGACGCTAGTGCGGATGAGGTTCTTGTGGTGGGAATAATCGAGGACAAGGAGGTATGGTGAATTATATATGCGAATACGTATTGTGTTTTACTGATATCGTTCGTTTTCTTTTTGCAGCATCGTCATCTGACAGCTGATGAGCTTCGCGAATTCTATCAAACCAAAATCAAAGAGCTAAATGCACAGCATGAGCGTGTGTTTACAAATCTGCGCGAGAAGCTGAAGGTGTACGAAGCCAAAGAACAGGAAAAGCATATGTTGGTAAGTTTTGTTAGAAGAAACAACGTTCATTTGCATGTTAGCATCGTAAATTAAATGTCGCACGCATGTTGCTGTTAACCTTCGACTCATATTCGTATCGAGTTTAATTGTAAGCACCAATAGAGTCCACCACATGGCATCGGTTCGTAGTGTGTTCCGGTTCCATGATAATAACCGCCCAGTTCACGTAGTTACTCATTGTGTGTTGAATCCTTCTTCATCATTCTTCAGTCTAATCAAACGGCATCCATCGCCTCTTCCGTTGTGAAGGATCACTGCTCACCAATAATGCTAACAAATGAACCACCACCACCACCTATGCCTTCGGCCGAACGACTGCCATCACCCACCGACACTGCAGACGTCGCAAACACTCATGCCGGTGACGCACTGCTAACTAACCTCAGCTCATCCGATACTAACAACATCAAGCAGGAGCAGCGGCAGCTGGTGCAGCAGCAAGGATCGATCCGACTGCAAACGCCAACGTTTGCGGGAGAGTCAGGATCGGATACCGATCTGCAGGACATCATTGCCGGGTATGAGCGGCGCTTGCAAGAACAGGTTGCACTCGCCCGGCAAGATGTCCTGAAGGAGCTCGAAGTACAGATACAGGTAAGCGTTCGGGTGAAAACGGTTGAATCGACCTAAACGGTTGCATGCAAGCATGAGATTGTTTGTTGTGTGCAACTAATGACTTTTGCGCGATTGACCAAAAGCGCCATCTGCTGATGGGTAGTGAAACATATGGACGAGGTTTATTGGGAGTGTAAAGTTATTTCCGTAAATTTAATATTTAAACACCTACGCAAGCTATCACTATAATTTGTTTATTGTGATTATTTCTTATATATGCCTTCCTGCTTTTGATATTTTGAGATGATTCATAGAAGTACGGGTAGAACGTAGACGAACGAATTCCGATAAGCGATAAGCGATATGCCGTTGCAATCATGAGGGGTAAAAGATGGCTCAGTAACAATTGGCAGATACGTTGCGATGTGCTAGAGTGATACAAAAGATTCTTGAGTGAAAACGAAGACTTGAGAACATTGGATAATGATACTGAACATATTGTTTATCAGTATTAGAAATCTATCTTCTTGAGATATTCTCTTTTCAGTGACTTGTGGACATGCATACTGGCCATGCCATGAATATCGTTCTATGTATAAATGTGGAGTAGTCAGCATACCTTTGGAAGTAGGTGAAGTGTATCTCTGATGTCGTCGGTATGTTTATTCTAATCTTTAAAACTCTGTATGAGAAATATTTTTGTCTTTCTCTTTGGTTGTCTACACAATGTTAGCTCTATTCAGCTTTATGTTGCTGGGAGTTTTAAATTCTTGAAATGAGTACAGTCTACCACTTCCTAAACTTCCCCCTTATTTCGCATTTATGTTCAATTTGAGTACCGCTCAATATTGGGGAAGTCGTACACTCCGCATGATAATAATCACTGAACCGAGAGGGGTGATTTTCAAAATTGTTTGTGCTTGTGCCGTACAATGGAAGTCTGGTCACTCAAGAGATGGCACGCACGCGCGAGGAACTTTACATTGAGAGTGAGCATAAAATGGAAGAGGATCGTTCATATTTATAGATCATTTGCTGCTCGAATGAGAGAACCGTTGCAATGCGTACGTCAGTTGAATTTCAAATTCTAATCAGCAAGGATGGGAATCGAGTGTGTCACGCAATGGCGTAGTTAAGTTCAATCAGTGAACACAGTATTGCTTTGCGTTGATTTGTTTCCATCGGAGTGTATTAGTTTTTTTTGGAACATTTACGCGCCAAAATATTAGTGTTACAATTTCAATGGTTTCGATGTGAAGTTTACGGAAGTGCAGCCACGAACAACGGGAAAACAGAAACACATATAAAGTACACAGTGAAACACAGGAAACTGACCCCTAAATAATGATAATAATAGTGTAATGGGTCGCAAGTGAGCAGCATTAGCAGACGGTGCGATAGGCGACCAAGTGTCTCCATCTTGTTATCCCCGGTACACGGTGGGAAAAAGTGCCACGAAGATCTACACCATCGTGCAAAGGGAAGCAAAACGGTGTCAAAAGAAAAACAGAGAGTCATCGTTTTGCGGTGTCCGGTACGCATTGATATTGTGGGCCGATATTAATAGAATTTGTGGCGTGTTTGCAAATAAAATCCCTTCGCTTGGAGGAAGTGACGAGAAGCCCCACTGCTGGGAAGGAGGTAATGGTGATCAGCATAGATTAAGTGAGTGAAGAATGGTGCTTTGGGAAATGCTGTGTCGAGCAAGGGGACTAAGTTATTGGGGATTTTATGTCTTTATTTTGTTACTGTTGGTAGTACCTCACATGGGGGCTCGTGAAACACGTGCTTGACAAATGTTTTGGTAACACGCTATTCCGCTTATCAAGTGACTCGCTCAGTCTGATTATCACATGTTTTGTCTTGCAGTGGCTTTTTGTGTTTTGTTTGATTTTTTAGGTTTATGGTACGAAATCATATTTCTATGAATTTTTCTCACAATTTTGGTGTCTCACAAGTTCCCTTTTTGTACTTCAATTTCCCAGCGATGTTCTGTTAAAAGAATAATCATTTTGAAAGTAATTGAATTTACGATAAACATAATTAACAACAATGATTTAATTTCATTCATGATTGATACAATGTTCCTGTCACACATGTCCATAAAAATGGAGTTCCGTTTACAATGAATCAACCATTCATAACATTACCACAATTCAATTTTAATTTCACGATCATCCACCCTATGTCAAGCTAAAGTTTCCGGTGTCTCCAGTGGGCGCCTGCAGCACCATGGAAGCTAAATTTAAATGTAAACATTTCCGGACACGCTGAACTAGTACTGCTGCTCCCTGACAAATCTCTTCTCGTCTCTTTTATGCCAAAAATAAATCACCATTTTCACCGTGACACGCGTATCAGCCAGCGGGAACATTTCACTGAGGTAATTGTATCCTTAGCATTTGTTTCCCTTTCTCCTGATGCTACTGTGTGAGCTGGAACACATTTCTTTTGTTTTTTTCGGTTTTTGTTTTGCTGCTGCCCTTTCTTCGCCGGAAACTGATTTGGCCCAAATCCGTCAACACCCTTGATGTCGCCCAAAATTAAATTAGTATTAATGAACAGAGTACAGGCGTATCTGCGCACACTTGGAAAACACTACTGAAGTTACCGGAGCACCAGAATAGGCATCCGGTGTGTACCGTGGCTATAAATATCCAGATAATTACTATAAAACGCTTGTTCGCATCGGGAAGTTTTAGACGATCGCTGATAAAATGGGATTTTAAACTTGAAAATAGGTCACTTGTATACAGCACAACATTGTTTTGCAAGCCAGAGGAATTTAAATTGCACTCCGTCCAGTTTTAATCAATCGCTCTGCTCGATCCACTTGAAATTGGAAAGGTTTTCCATTAATAGTATCATTCAGTGCAATGCTTCAGCTCAAAATTACGTCGTCAAAATTGTAATTAAAATATTTTCGCTTCTTTACTCGACTTTGACGACCGCCGTGCTGTTTTGTGTTTGCATTTTTGCATGAAGCCAAAAGAAAAGCAATTCCCGAACGTGTTGCCCTTACAAAACATGTCCGGGGGGAAAGTAATGATGGACGTGTTTGGGTGTTTTTTAATTATTTATTTACGCATAATTTATTTACTTTAACGGTTGTTTATTAGTGGTATAGCGAGGATCAAAGCAGAGATATTATTAAAGAAGCATGATTTTTGAATCGGATAGACTAAATATCTGACATGCGAGACGATTCGTTTCCTCTCGGGTTTATGGTTTTGGTTCCGTTCCGAGGGAACGTTTGCATGAAAAGACCAACGCGATTTAATGTCATCATGTGAAGGAAGCCAGCATAAGGCTGGTCGCATTCAACATGCATTAAGGCGACATGGTTGAAATGTTCGCGGTATCTTTGCGTACCGTCGTTCGTGGAATGAGTGACGCTTTACTGCACGTTTACTTTATTCCGGCATTTAAAAGCATCAACGAGAGTGTGTAGATGCATTCTGCAGCCGCGAAACTCCACGATGCACTTCAAACCGACAGCCTCTACTTATGCTGCTTAATGCTGCTAATGTCGACACGAATGGATGGGACGGATCTTCACGAACGATGCTCGCATGATGGGGATGATTATTCCGTACCGGCCTATGCACCAGCTAAATATAACCGAAAGAACGTTCTACGAAGGTTTTTTTTTTGTTGTTGTGTGTTGTAGGCCTGAAACGCAGTGCAGTTGTTGTTTTTATTTTTACTTTACACCCAACATTAAACCCCACAAAAATTCCACCGGAATTGTCTGCTGTGTTTCGGGATTGGGCAGCATACATAACATGTGATAGAGATCAATGGAATCGGGTTTGCTTACTGAGCGAGTGGAGTGGCTTTATTTTCTCGCGTATGTTGCACCATCGCGGGGGGAGATTGTTTGTTCTATGATTCTTGGAGTATATAGCTCCAAATTTCCATTAATTCCAATCTAAATCAATGATATTGAATGTCCAAAATTAATGTATTGTTGATTGTTGATCAATTGTGAATGTCAATTAGTTTGCATTGTCACAATTTTATCAACACAATGTTGTCCCCTTAATAATTGAAAGCTAATCCATACGGCAGGGAATTCTTATGGCTCTGTTTACATAATTCGAACGGCAATAATCGCTCTTCTTTCACAAACAATATATAGAACAACATTGAAATACAAGCCATGCTTCGTACGGGGTGGTCGATCGTCTAATGTTTTGTTGTGTTCAAACCCTCGCTATTATGTGTGTATGAGTTTTTGTACGAATGGATATGAGGGAATGAATGTTTTCTGTTCCAATAGTTATATGGCGTCGGCTGTGGGAATATTATTGGAGCCACGTGGACGTCTTAACGTTCACGTTTGAAGGGTTATTGGACGGTTTAATGTTGCTGCCGTGACTTCAACTGTGCTACTGAAATGAACGTTTCCAGTAATGTTATTGTTGGTGGGTAAACAATCCCACTAGGAGCAATGATACTGTAAGAGTTTTTAGTCTGATAGTGACGCCCAAAACATGGATGACGTAATGCATTATATTTAGAACTCATTTTTGGTTCACGGTACCGATACCGGACAATAGATACCCGTTAAATAACGATTTACTTTCATCTTTACTTTACAGGCGCTGCTGACGGACAGTTCGTTTGAGGACAGCCACTGGCCACCGGAGTTGGTGTTGCTGCGGGAAAAGTTTACAGCCAAGAGCCAACTGGAAATTGCTCAGCTGCAACTCAAACATGAAGAAGAGGTCAGTATCTTCAAAATCAGATTTAAAATCGATATGTTTCAAACCGCCCATTCCCATTTCTAGATGGCTCGCATGAAGAACGACTTTGAGAAGCAGTTGCAGCGCAAGCTGAAGCGTCACACAACGTTCGATTCGAGTCGTGGTCTGGATAAAATCATTAGCGAGCGTGATAGCTTACGGGAGCTCTCATCGACCCTGCGAAATGTGGTCGGCGGGTTAGCGAAGTATTTCTCGGTATGTGAGGAAGATCTCAACAGCACCGTGCTGGAAGAATTGCAGCGCGTTCAACAGCTGCAACAGCACAGCAACGAATCGTTGCTGCCGGTTGATGTAAGCGCTGATGAGGGTCAGCTGGTGGTGGGGGCTGTTGACTGTACTGCTACCGAGAGTGTGTTGAACGTCACGGACGTATCCTTCCTAGCGTCGTGTAAATTGCTCAAGTTCGCTCCAGACGTGTCCGGTATCATCTCGATCATCGAGGATCCATCGTTGGTAGAGTACGTGTCCGCGAAAGGACAGCCGCGTGATGGAGATACGGAACCGGAAAATATTTCGCTCAATCTGGAGGAATGTATGGAGCGGTTAAAAGCGGAAGCACACAGCTTACTTGCCCTGTCCGAGCGTATCAAACAAAAAGCTACCACACCGAAGGATGACGAATCGGACAAGGCGTCCGAAAAGAATGACAGTTGCGAGGAAGAGGATGGTTTAAAACGACGTGGCAAATCTACCGACAAAGGGCTCGAAAGTGCACGATCATTCGATGAGAACATTGTGCGGGAGGTTGTACCGGAGCGTG
The DNA here is from genome assembly GCA_016254315.1 of Anopheles parensis. NCBI lineage: Eukaryota > Metazoa > Arthropoda > Insecta > Diptera > Culicidae > Anopheles > Anopheles parensis. Next base: position 8,328 of record STHC01021137.1, read on the forward strand.
ACGGTAAAGCGAACGGTGCCAACAGTTGCCGTAGCCTACCGATCGATCTAGCTGGATTACAGCTAAACGGGGAGCTAAACATGCAGCTGCACGAGCTTAAAAATCGTTTGCTTAAGTCGGAAGATGAGCGCAAGCTGCTCGAAACGGAGCTGGCCGAAGCACGGAGCAAGCAGAACAGTCTGGTGAGCGAGTTGTCTGAGACAAAGCAACACCTGCTGGAGCTAAACAGTCAGCGGGTGGAGTTCAGTGAGGGTTACGGCACGAATGCATTGCTGCCGACTGCACAGCGTGTGAACAATTCGTTCGTAGAGCTACAAGAGCGGGCCAAAGTGTTGCTGGGCAGTGCTGGCACAGGTCCAGATCAAACGGTCGAGGACAATTCAATGTTGCTGCAGCTGGTGGAAGATTTCTGTCGCGAGGGTGAACGTTACCTTGAAGACGAAAAGCGCGACCGGATGGATTTGCAATCGCAGGTAGGATTGGTTTGGAATGAAATTTGTGTTTATTGATGTGTTTATTGCATTTGCTTTCGATCGCATTAAAATTTTTAATCTAAACAATACGTTGAAGCTCATTACGGTGAGCTCAAGCTCACACACTAACAGGAAGGCAGGGGAGTAGTGTAATGGAGAAACATAGAATTCAAACTATGCTCTCACGCCAGGAAATGTCGCAATAATCACCAAATGTTTCATGTTGGTAGTAGCATCTAGGGCATTGTAGAGAGGTTGTGTGTTGAAAATGTTTGCCCTTTTCAATGGTTTACCGTTGTTTGCCCTAGAAACGTCAAAGCTGTATCGATTATGCGTTCCTCACTTAAAGAAGGCACCTTTCCCAACGATATGTAAGCCACACTATGACTTCGCCCTTTCGCCTGTGCTTACAAAGTTTAATGAAAGCTGTCATCAGCACTTGATATTAACATGAAGAGCATTTTCCATACCTTATAGCGTTGCGAGGAGTGGGACGATACTGGAAAATCTGACATATCAACCCAGCTAGGTGTTCATTGTGGAATTAGACGTACTTTTTTCTTCTTTCTTTTATTTACCAATCAACGTTCCTCTTGGCGCGAGAAAAATGAAATCTCCGTTGACAAAGCTTAATAACGTTGTGCATATAAAAATGTCTTCCCTTTGTCTATTTCTTTTGGTGACTCACACGGAGTGAAAGATAATTTCTTTAATTTATTCCAGAGAAGAGAAAACATCCTTCCGTTCAAACACAGATTTATCGAATTTTTCTATCACACACCCACGCATTCTCTCTCTCTCTTTTGTGCAGAAGAATTACAGTCCGCTGCTATCATTTTTGGCGCCTCGTGTCTGTAAACACGAGGGCTTTATTTTTCGTGCCGTCCCAAATTGCTTATCACTGTGGGAGGCTGGTTTCCAACTTTGCCATCAAATGCTTGATATTATTATCCTAGAGGCTGGTATTGCGTTGGCCTGGCAGTAGTTTTTTGTTCGATTTCCAAACCATTGCGCTACGTCGTTATTGCTTCTTGCAACATTGTCATCATTGTTTCTGCGTCTCGATCTCAAATCGTTTATATTTTCTTCTTTTATTTTCATGCGTGCCTTTCCTGTCTGGTTTGCGTTGGTGCGGTGCGATATTGTGGCTGCGTTGGCTGCTCAACATTGGATGAATGAAACACAAAAAAACACATGCCAAACATTCAATGGAAAATCGATCAAATGCTGCTGGTTGATTCCTCTACCGGATTGTTTCAACGTTGCAAAACTGGACTGGGTATTACGAATACTCCATTTCGCATCCGGACAGATTGAAGCGGCCGATAAACAGCTTAAAGCAACACGACAATTCCTCGAAGACCAGGCTGCTGAACGTGAGCAGGAACGTGACGAGTTCGTTAAGGAAATCGAACGGCTCAAGTGCACGATGCGTGAGAAGGACAAGGATAAGGTGAACTTTGAGCGTGCCAGCAAGGAGGTAAGTTTCGCGATATGAGAAAACTTGTGGGTGTGCGAATGTAAGCGTGTGGGAGTTTATGAACCAAACGGGTGCACCGGTGCCGGCCATCACATATCACCGTTTGTTCCCTGTTGTGGCTGTTTCGCTCGCTTTCTGGTGGGCTTGGTAAGGGTTCACACTATCTTTGTCGCGTGTTTTTTCGCGTGACCATCCACTGTTTGTCCCTTCGTTTCTTCGGAAAAGAGGGGAACATAAAACTACTTTCCTTATATTCCCATTCGTTCACACACACACAGACACGTGAAGCATATGTTGTTGGTAAAGACGGACCATATGTTTGAATTGTATCTTTGGGAAATGTAAAAAGAAGGAAAGCTTGAGATAATGGGATGTTGAATAATCGTAATTAATAGCGGGAATACACAGTAAACACATAATACACCTCTTTTACGAAACACGCCTAGCTGCCTGCTAGTCTAATACATCTTAGTACGCAATAATGATGCCACGTAACTTCCATTTTTTGGGAAATCACCTGTAGCCGTTTCCTTTACTAACGTTTCGTATTTCACATTTTCTTGTACTTTCTTCTCTTCTTTCTTTTATGCAAATGCTTTCCACCATCTGTAAATGCACACACACACACCTATTACACGCGTGTTTCGCACCAAAACAACATCGGACAAAATCACTGCCAACGAACGAAAAACGTCTGGTCGCGGTATCGATTAAAATTGATTGTAAATTATGCGCTGCGATAACTAATCGTTACTAATTGATGTTTCAAATTTTCACTTAAAAAAACAATACTATTTAATTTCGGTTTTTGTGTATGAATGAACTCAAAATTATCCACTTCTCTGTTTACAATCGGGCTATCTCTGGTTGATTGTATGAAATTTTGATTTTATTTTCGTATACGTATTATTTCTTTTCCTCTTCACCGACGTTATCGTATCGTGAATGCACTCTTTCACCTTAATTAGGAGGGATGCGTGAGCGACTGTAGATATGCAAAAGAAAATCGAGCAATTGCTGCAAACGTAAGTGTAGTGTTATTTAAGTATAGTATTAAACTTTTTTTTTGTGCGCCTTAGATAGTACTGTAGTGAATAGGCTTTAATGCACCCACAATGTTTATTGCAACAAAAAAGGGCTTTGAAATATTTAGACATTGGGTGCGTGTATTTAGTTTTATCTGCTTTTGGTATTTGGTTTACAAACACGGAACAATGAATTAAAAAGTTAGAAAATTCGGTACGTTTCTAAAACTCTCGGTACGTGTTTTATAACTGAGGAGGGTAGATTAAACAATAGACACTAAAAAAATACAAACAAAACTAAACTACCTTTACTATACCTACATCATGGCAAATGGTAACATTCTCAATGGTGGTCAACACACACACTAAGGATGATAAGGGAAATAAACGTAAAATTTATAAGTGTGTTGAACGAATAAATATTAGTGTACAGAGAGGGATAAAATTAAATTCGATACGCTACTTAATGAACATAAAACAGGTTATGAGATTTATTTTGAATAACTGCGCTTAGCATTTCGGAAATGAGTTTGAAATGAAGAGATGATTATTAAGCGGATATTGCTTTTAATGTTTTTATTTCCTCTTTTATGTCATTGTAGAACTATGCTATCATTCCTTCATTTTCAATAAGCACTCTAGGGATTATTGCGCAACAATTGTGTATAATGGGGGAAATCGTTTTAACGTTATTTTTCTTTAATTTTGATTTACTTCCGTTGAAGCCATTTGCTGGGTCTCAACCGTGAAAACGAATTGCCTTTATCGTGCTACACTTAACCTTTATCCCAAAACAACACAACTCATTCATACGTAGTGAACAGATTGTTACACTATTTCCATAATGCATAGTTCATACATCCATCTCATTTTGCATCGTTATCGCCATTTCCTACTTCTTTTTCATTTCCAGTAGTGTCACGACTGACTATGATAAGATTAATGCATGGTTTGGAGCTCGACAACAGTTTTGTATTACGATAAGGATTTGATTTGACGATATGAACTGAAGGTCAACTATAGAGAGATTTAATGATTGTAGAAGAATGCAAAATCATGACGAATGCTATGTCACGTCGTATCGCATAGTGCCATTGAGAATGAATACCGAAACCTTGCAAGTTGTTCAGGTTTTCTTAACCTCCCTCCGATGTCTTCATGTACAAAACACCAACCACAGTGCCACATTAGTTAGAAGTTAGTTGAACAAATCCGATGAATCTATCATCGATGAAGAGACCTTTAAAGAGTTTGAAAGTAACGGATTGAAAGATAACTTCCAGGGCAGAAAAAAGTGTGTAACAAGAGAGAGAGAAAAAAAACCCACAGAATTAGTAATAATCACATCATGTGTGCATGCCATGTGCGCGCGGATACATTGCAATTATTGCCAACAGCTGGAAACGATGGAACAGCAGGTGAAGGAACTAACGACACAGATCACCGACCGGGACGATCGGTTGCGAAAGATGGAAGCAGACCTGAAGGATTCAATCGATAAGGGTTTCACGTTGCGAGAAATTATCTCCGAGCTCGAAACTCAGATCGAAAGCAAGACAATCAACGAGCTTGTGTTGGAGACGAAGGCTAAGGTAAGTGGTGCGGTATAAAGCGTACGAAAATGGCGCTATATGATGACCAACGGTACGTTTTCTTTCTGTGTTTCAGGAGCTGGAGAAGTACATCGACGTGCAGAATCAGCAAAATGAATCGCTCCACCAAGAGATGGAAAGCGTCAAGACGGATTTGGTCGGTCGCGGGTACGATGAAAAGATTGCCAAGCTGGAGGAGGAGCTGCGGCAGCGTCAACCGTCAGCCGAGCAGAGCATCGTCCTGGAGGCACTCACCGTCCAACTAAGGGATATTGAGGAAACACTCGAGCGCAAGACGAAAAACTTGGAAACGCTTCATTCCACTTCGGGTGCGTCGCTGGGATGCAGTAGCCCTTCGGAGGATGTTTCTGTAAACCAGGACAGTCCGCTGCATCGGCAGAGGAAGGGCGCGTCTGGTGGCGGTGCGGAGGATGGTTCACCGAGTGATGATAAACCGAAAGTAACGCCGTTGCCGGTCGATGAAGTGCAGCGGATATTCGATAAGCTGCATCGACATTCGCGCGTCGAGGATGTGGCTATCAAGCGCATCAACGATCTTGAGATGCAGATTACCAACATCAGGAGTGGTTATGCGGTAAGTGAGAGATTTATCATTAAGTTCCTTTAACAAGAGATATTGTTGGAAAATTGAAGAATTACATTGTAACACGTGAGATTTTTGATACGTGAAAAGAGACCACGAGGAATTGAGTTTGTCTACGAAATTCCTTGGAAGTATACAGTATATTTTGTCGATCGTGTTGAAAATGTAAAATATTGCGTGCCAAAGAGTCAATTATCTGGAGGTAAAAAAAAGAACACTATTTCCTCCGTTGTCTTACATTGACTTAACGATAATGCCGTTCGAAGTGTGTGATGAGTGATGAAGTGATTCTCACGCCACTAAAATTTGCTCGCGACGTACAGTTTTGCTTCTGTTTTGAATATCCACGTGAAAACCAAACAGTAACTAGGATATTGAGGATCAACGGCTACCTACGCTTAAGTTTCGATAGGCAAACCGGACCTTGAATGATGATATTTATAGCCGTTCCGTAGGAACCCGATCTACTTCGCTTTCGGCCTCCGTACTGTCTGCGCTGTATGGAAATAAACATTTTAAACCGAGTTTTGTGCATGGAAATGTAAATGCGCTCCCCTGCGTACGAATGGTTGAGACACGGTCTATTTTGTGTTTGCAGTGTCAAGAGTATAACTTCACTGTCCCGCTGGGTGACAGACGTTAGCGAAATAACGTTCCCTACTGTGCGACCAACACAAAGTCCGGTCAATGTCACGCTCATCGTAATCACCCAAAAAACATATAGACCACTGGCATCAAACAGACTAAGAGGAATGCTTAGTTTTGGGCCATTGCGAAATGTTCTTCTGTGTTTGTCTCCATGTTCAATGTCATGTATAGTCAGTCGCTCAGAGTTGACAAGGATCACGGAGGGCAATAATAGGCTATTAAACAAACCTCATCCAAATGGGAAATGATTGTTGTTAATCTTCTGGTGTATTGTGATCAGATAAAATTAATTTATACACATTCTCACGAACATTGTTGAATGCGTTGAAACCACCCGAACACACTTACACTTGAAGCTCTTAATTTGTCGAGTGTCTACCGGGACACGATGTCTTTATGATCGTCGAAATGATGTGAAAGAGAAAGTAAAATATGATCACGCAACATAGAACAGTTTAGTGGTGTCCTTCTCTCCAACTTTGCGCTCGGTCTCTCTCAGTGATTTAATTTAAGTTTTACATTGCGCAGTCGCCCTCAGTTTACGCCCGCAATTTGAAGCAAGACTCAACCAACGTTCACCGGTCGTTCGTGAGTTCTGTAGTACCTCCAACAAGCGTGTCCGTTCAGTCGGGATTTCCTTGGTGCCGCCGGAAGACTTGTCAAAGCCGTGTACCGTGTATCGATATTTTCTTGTCACGTGCGTGCGTTTATGTTTCCAGTTTAATATTACACGATCAATCAATGTGAAGAGTAAAGCGAGAAGAAATCTTTTAAATTTACCGTGCTGTAGGCAACTGTTAATGATAAATTGTCTTGCTACCGATCAGCATGCGCTATCCGTTCCAGTGTTGCCAGTTGTCTGGGGTTCTGTGGTGAACACTTGTCTCGATCTTGTTGCTCTTTTGGGTGGCCTTTATGCGGCGGGTTATTAATAGTGTGCAATATACACGAGCATGTATAGATGCTGGTGAATGATGTACGTGTACGCAAATGATGAGCGATTATTTCCGACTGCCGTGTCATGCACCAGCGTCACATAGTGGCTTCTTTGCTCGTGCGCATTTTTGCTGTTTTGCGTTAGTGTCGAGCTCATATTCGAGATCCCATTTTGAAGTGATGACGTGCGCAATCTGTTTTTATATTGTTGTTGGTAATTTTAAGTGCATTTATACCGAGATCGCATCGTCTGCAGTCAGGAATGGGGATTTGGAAGACTTATTTTTATTAGTGCCCGCTCATAAAATGCGGCTAGGGGAGGCATCTCTGTACTTCCAGCAAACCGGGAAGATCAAGCATATTTCCTGGGTAATTCCTCGCGGATCATCTCATCCGAGCATTATTTACCCAATGAATATCGTTTGTTCTTCCATCCTGTTCTAGCTTTCCAAAAAAAATGGTGTCACAGTTAAATAGACGGGCGTTCGTACATGGTTCCGTCGACGGCTGCAGCTTTAGCGGCTATGCTGCATCTGTTTACCCCACGGTTCTCCGTGTTTGTTGATTGTGTTGCTTTTGATCGCACCCAGACGGGGTTCGCCCTTTGCTGGAACTAACCTAAATTATAATTTTGCTGTGAGGGAAGCATCCCAGAACCGTTAACGATCCATGCAGCGATGCAGTGATGTGACGGTGATGGTTAGATTTCTTTATTCATTGGGGAATGCATTTGAATTCTGAGGAACACACTGTTCCCTTTTCCGGTAGTGCAGAAGCAATGATCCAATGTGGCTTGCACGGATGAGTCTTACGAGAAACAGAGGATACATTATTTGAAATCAATCCATTGGTGTTTGTCTCCATAAAAGATGGGGTTTTTACGTTTGCAACACTATTTGAATATTTATGGAATAATGAGCCCAATATTTAATGTATTATAATTTTCAAATTGTTCAATTCAAATTGTTTATTTTAAATTTAAACATTCCCTGCTAGAAGTACTTAAGCACCCAACTTGTTCGAAGTAATCATTCCTGGATCTATCGTTGTTCGGCGTCGCACTAGCCGAGAAACGGTTACCGGACCATTTGTCAAAATTTCCTGCGATACAAGAAGATTTGTTTTTGCGTCGTCCTTATTCAAAACATCTGCAGTTGACAGCAGTTGTCCAGGATCGGTACGCATTTACAAGACCAAAGTATGATGAGTATGGGGGAGAAGAAAAAAAAATGATTCCGTTGACTTGGGACGACATTTACCGAACCAAGACCACTGGAGGTTGGGGAGTTTTTTTTAAAGCCGCTCCAGTTCTGTTGAAATGTGAAATGCAAATCACGTGTTCAATCACCCCAGCATTGGTTATTCAAGGTTCGCTACCATCCAGGGAACAGACGCATAATAACATTGGCATCCGGATATTGATGTACAAAATGTCAAGATATCGAAACATTTCCGAACGCTACAGAAAAGGTCGATGATAATGTGGAGCTTAAGGAAAATAAACGTTGCAACCTGATTGTTGGGTCGAAATGGGACTAAAGAAACTTCCACAATGGAATTTAAAATAGGTTTAATAGAGAAATACAATAAGGAACCAAAAAAAAGGGAAAACACTCCCAGCGAACAAAACGCGAATAATAATAATCTGTTCAATAGAAGAAAAAAATTTGCGTCTCCAAGTTGTCGTGAAAGGATGCTGCACAACATCGTTTTTGTTCGAGCAGACGATTTGTGCTGAATGAAATCGGATGTTACCATAGTGTAAATGGTGCGTGAGCGTACTGGACAGCATAAAAAGAAGCTAACAGTGAACGGATATCAAGACGCGTCCCGCGTCCTCCTCAAAAAAAAGCGAAGAACACAAGCGACTAGACTTGATTCCGTCGACTACCATGACTCCATCGTGAATGTACATAAAGATATACAGTACAGTTGAGTGGAGTGTTGTTGCCGTGTTAAAAATAGCACCCTCACCTCGGTGCTGGAGTATCTTATTACGCGTGTCGGTTGGTGGTTGGTGGTCCAATGTTTCCAACCGGCAGTGTTAGTCCGGGCAGTAGCAGTGGCAATAACAGCAGCAGCGGAGACAGTGGTATACTGACGACGGTAAACGGTGCCGATTTTAGGAAGATCGGCTTGGTGGAGCCTTTCGGTGTAAGTATCTCCTACGGCAACGGAACACAACAGTGAAACGGCTCGGTTTTTCGGCAGAGTATCAAAGACTAGCAGCAATCACGCTGCAAAAATACGCAGCGTATGCGGCAGGCGGAGATGATGGTGCGGACACAAAGTTAATGATAACGATGGAATGCCTCCGTATTTTCCTGCTGCCGTTCAAGTCAATCCAATTAGTATGCCGGGGTTCGAGGGATGGTAACTGAAGCGTCAACACAGCTACGCACCTTTTTACTGATTAAAATCACGCCAATCTTACTCTGGCGCTCTCTTTTAGCAGGTGATTTTTGCTTGCGGTTGGTACGAAATGAATTGGCAATATTTTTAGACGATTGTGATGAATGGCGCCGGTAGATGTGTGCGATGCCGTTTCTAAAGGGCGGTAGTAATTAAGATTAAAGCATTCGAATTTCGATATCGTATTTAAGTGATAGGTCAAAGGTAAAGCAGTATCTGTCGGATAATTCGTTAGATTAGCAGTAAGCAGTGCGAAGGGAATTGTATTTATTTTTTTTGCTTTTAAAAGCTTGGATCAAATTGGATCTCGTTTTGGTATAAGAAAACAAAAAACAAAATTGTTTTCAGTTTGATTTATGAAACTTCACGAAACTTCATGGAGAACTTCACGAAATAAGGTCGAAACTCTGAATGGGGACTTGAAGGTATTTTGTTTTTTTCCTCTCATTTTGAACGGTACAGAATGCATTGAATCCACCATCATTTGTTATTCGTTCCATCCGAATTCTGAACGCAAAGGCTCAGGCTATCGTATTCTCGTTACGCGGCGATAGCGGACGGCCACAATGACCTGCGACATTTTCCGCTAGACGGCAGTAACCAGCAGAAAGCTTCTGATCAGTTTACATTCGTTATTTGCGGATCAAAATTGTAGTACCGACGGTAAAAGAGCCCACTTCATATCTAGCCTACGGCAACAATGTAGAATTTAAATTTGATCCCGGAAAGGATTCTGGGACGTCGAATGTAAAGGACGGATGAAACAACATATCTCCATGTCATAATCCAACGTATACGGTATCGCCATACCATACCAACAACGCCCATGTGTGAGGTTTCTATTTGTCACTGAATGTACGCGCCCTTTTACGTTCCTTTTGCTCTTCAGGGCATCGGTGCATTGTGTATTGGGATTTGGCTTATGCCATGGTTCATATGAGTTGACTGATTGTTCATTCCGTTGTCGGTGCTATACGCTAACAAGGAGAAGGAACACATAACTCTTTGGTGAATGTAAAGTCTAGTGGGGATTACTGATTGCCAGAGAGAATTACTGGAGTTTTGTGAAATGCTTTATAAGACTTTAAAGCAATCTTTTTTAAACTGATTGCATATTTATTCAATAAATTTCATATCTTTTTGCAAAAATTAATAACTAACCAAATCGTTTATATATATTTTTTCTATTTGCTTTCAATGCAGGAACTTCAACACGAGCGCGATGTACTGCAAGAGAAGATGTCCGAACAATCGATGAAAATCTCATCGCTCCAGACAAAACTAGACGAGCAGCGATTACGTGCGGAAGAACTGCATCGACAAGGCACATCACAGCTGACGGTAAAGGTGCACGATCTTCAAAACGAGCTCCATAATCTGAAGGAAACGCTCCAAACGCGCGACAAGCAGATTGCTAATCTGAAACAGTTTCTCGAGAACAGTCAGCAAGCGATTGCCCGGCAAGAGAAGGAACTGGCGATGAATCAGGACGGCGTCGAACGTAGCCAGCAAGAGCAACGACTGGAGGCGGAGCTGAAAGCGAAAGAGGAAGAGATTCGCGTCCTGAAGGATCGTATCAAGAACGAGATGATCAATAAGGCCGCACTGCCGGATCTGATGGAAACGATTCTGGCGGACAAGAATGAAGAAATCGATCAGCTGAAGGAAAAGCTGCAACAGTATCAGCAAATCGCGACGGATAAGGTGGATGCAAATCAGCGCAATGATTTGGGCGCTCTGGCAAGGGACGACGACGGTGGTCGAACGTTGAGCGATGTCGTTTCCATAACCGATGGTGACGAATCGGACATGGTGATGCGAAGGATGCCGGAACAGAACACACTGGGAGGTATACTGCCGGTACACAGCATTCCAATGGTGAGTACGAGCGAATACAGTTTCGGTGCGAATTGTGCCTATTGTTTATACTAACGTACAGTTGTTTTGAATTGTTAATCCGTTAAAAAAACACACACACGCGTATCACCGATCTTTCGTGTGTTTGTTTTTAATGTGAGCAACGTCTTTGTGTCTGTTTCCTTCCTTTACCCCGTACGGACTTCTTCCAAATGCAGATGTTTCTGGCCGACTTCTGTATACTGACGATAAAGGTTACGATTGTTTCCGAGCGAAACGACATTTATTGCGATTGTGCTATGCTTTTTCACATTTCCCTCGGACACGGCCACTGACTGACGCAGCCGTCCGACCAGCCAGGATTCCTATTTCTGGTTGCGCATTTAATAGCTATTTTTTGCCATAGACATCGTGCATAATGTTATTTAATTCCCGATGTAAAACACAATAGTTTCTCCAATAGATCGTAGTTAGGTAGTTGTGGAGCTTTTCGTATCTAAGCCACTGTTAATTGGAACAAGCACTTGGAAAATGTCTACCAACCGATACGTAAAACAGAAAAGCAAAATAAAAATCATTGAAATCTACACATATAAAAATATGTTGTTAGACAACCTAAATATGGCTGAGTAGATTAAATTTGTATTACAGCTTATGAATGAGTATTTAATATTGTTATTAAATTTGTTGAAACATTTATGTCATTGATAGGTAACATTACTGATAGTTAGATTTATATGAATTTCGAGTATTGCTTTCACAATTTATTTATAATTAATATTTATGCCGATCGAGAGCAATTTAATGTCTTCTTTGAACTATCTAAAAATAATGCACTCTTTAAAAATTAGATAATAATGTTGGTTGTATCTTCTATAACATTATGTCGTCTCATTGCTCGGTTTATGTAGTTAATTAATCAACCATATGATAAGTAATCATCACGCAAAAACTAATATCTTCGTTCGCATATGTTGTGCGCACTCGTTTGTTTATTTACCCCTCTCGCCAATAGGATTCCGGTTTATCGTTGCTTCCGAACCATTCCAAACAATCATCGGCCCCAATGACAGGGCACATGCTGAGTGGTGGCCATGATTCGACGATGCTCAACTCCATCCCACTGCGTTCGAACTTTTTCCACGACGTGTGTTCGGCCGTTCCCCGTGTACCGGATCAAACGTGCAGCAGCGCACCGACACCGGAGTGTGTACCACGACAGATCGACTTTTCGTTGGTCGATACGCCACAGCTCGGTGCCCACCGACAGACAGCACCTTCCTCTGCGCCACAAATGTTGATGTTTTTCGGTGCCAACACAGCGGGCATCAGTCCAAGATGTTTGGTACGAGAACCGGCCGTCATAGAGGAGATTATTGAGGACGAAGAATACAACAACGATATTGTGGAGGACCATGCTCAACCCAGCGCCTCGAATGAAGCACAAGCATCAAAGGTGCCTCACCTAGAAGGTGAGGTGGAATCTTTAAAACTAAGCCTAGATAGGGTAGTGAGTGAAAAGAACGAGCAAATAGAGACGTTGAAGGTCGAGCTGCAACAGAAGGTGGAACAGATGGAGGATCTCCAGGTTGAGCTAGCGGCTCGTAACAAACTGTACGAAGATCTGATGCAAGAGAAGAAAGAGCTGCGTGACGAGGTGGAAAAGGTTAAGCAAGAGCTTTGCAGGCTTGATCAACAGGCGCACGATATGCAGCGAAAGGATGCAGAATTAAGAGCGGCATTGGAGGAAGTACGTCAGAAAGAAGCCGAACTCGGTGAGGTAAACTCCAAGTACGAGAAGGTACGCATCGAAATGGAAGATGTTACGAAGGAAGCCAGTGTACTGCGGGCTGAACAACAGCGGCAAAAGCTGGAGGTGGACACACTGCGACAGCAGGTTGAATCTCTGAACAAAACTATCGGCCATAAGGATGAGCTGATGTCGAAGTTGGAAAAAGATTTGCTTAACTATAGCAAAAACGAAGAAAAATACCTCGAACAGTTACGCTCACTAGACGCGAAGGAGACGGAACTGAAAATAATGCAAGGCAACTACAAGGATCGTCTACATGAGATCGAGATTCTGAACGAGGATAACCGCTTCCTGACGGAGGACATCAATCGGTTGAAGAATGAAATCGCCCGCAGTAACAACTCGCTCAGCTCGAACTCTTCTTACGTGCAGGCACTGAAGCAAAACTGTACCAAACTCGAGGAAGAGTTGCAAGAAACGAAGCTTTTACTGACGGAAAAGATGTTGGCTCTCGAACGTGTAAGAATAGATCTGAGCGGTTGTCAGCATGAAACGGAAGATTTACGCTCTGCACTGAAGGAAAAAGAAATGATCATACAGCAGATCGGTGACGATGGAAACAGTCTCCACGAGGCGCTGTCAAACATTCAGGAGAAAATGCAGGAGAAAAACGTTAGCCTTAACAGTAAGCTGCGCGAGGAACAGGAGCGTAATGCGCAACTACAAACGGAGATGGAGCGATTGAAGCAGCAATTGCAGCGCAGCGACAACTCGTCCAGTCCTAAACCGTTCTCGGTGGAGGAAATAGCGGAGCAGCTTGAAAAGGAGCTTAACTATTCCGCACAGCTTGACTCGAGCATTCTGAAAGCGATCGAGAGCGATGACATGAACACGGACGAAGAGCGTCAGGGTACTTCCGGCACGATAGGTAGAAAAGCGGTCTCACGGAAACCTTCCGACCTGGACGATTTAAGGCAGAAATTGCAATTGGAAGTTGAGAAAGGGAAAAAGATGCAGGAACTGCTCGAAGGTGAGAAGCAAAACTCGGCCGACATACAGCAACAGGATGCAGAAATCATTGAAGCGATGCGCATTCGATTAGAGGCAGCTCTGGGTAATGAGAGTACCTTGCAGCGGTTGCTCGAAGAGGAGCGAACTAAAAACGAACGCCTGTCGCGAATGGTGGGTGGACTGCAAAGGACGAAATCGTTCGATAATTACCTCCTGATGAAGGGTAAAGGATCACCCCAGGATGGATCTCCACAGCGGCGCCTTAACCGTAGTAACGAGTTTGAAACCGATATGGTGGCGCGTTACGAAAGTGAACTAAAGTTCCTGACGGCACAGAATGCCCGCGAACGTGAAAGAACTGCCGACCTACAGCGAGTGCTCGAACGTGAACGGGAGCGTTTCGAAAGGGAAATCACCGAACGAACCGAACACGGTGAGCAGGTGAAGAAGGAGCTGAACCGAGTGCTGAAGGAAAAGGAATCGCTCGAGCTAGAATTAGACCACGAGCAGGAAAAATTGGAACTAGCGCAAAAAGAGATCGAAAGCTTAGAGAAGCGCATCGGTGCATTGCAGGAAGCGGAAGCACTACGTTCGGCACGTCGAGAACGAACGTCCGGTCAAAATTCGCTCGAATATCAGGAACTGAAGCTTCGTCTGGAAAGTGTGGAATTCGAGCGCACCCAACTGCGAGACACGGTACAAAGTCTCCGCTCCGAGGTGGATCGGCGACGCGTCCGAGAAGAGCATCTTACACAAGCGCTTTCGCGTGAAAATTCACTAAACGCACAGCACCAAAGCCAACAGCAGATCGTGCCGGAGGAGTTCCTGAACAAGCTGAAGGATCTGAACCGCATGCTGGAGGCGAATGCACGCGAAAATCAGCAGCAGGCTGAAACGGTACGCTTCATGATGGAGGAACGACGCGCATTGCAGCACCGTATCCAGGAGCTGGAACGGTACAACGTACACAGCAGCGGAGGAGCCCATCACCAGCGAGAGGATCTGGAGGAGCGGGCGAACCACCTGTTCGGGAAGTATCTACGCTCGGAAAGCCACCGGAAGGCACTGGTCCACCAGAAGCGCTACCTACAGATCGTGTTGACCACGTACGAGGAGAATGAAGCGAAAGCGCTTGCCCTGCTCAACGCACAGCTTCCACCCGGCCAGCTGGAAGTGCTTGCTCTAGCGAGTGGACCACGCTCTCTCGAAACTTCCTCCCATCCGCGGCGGAAATCCTTCCGTTCGATTGTAACGGTGATCGTGGCTATCGAACGGATGAAGTACCTCGTCCGTAAATGGCACGGTGGGCGGCGGGTTTGTGCGAAGGCCATCTTCTCACAACCGTTCAGCCCGCGACGTTCACAGTCCGCCAGCACGAACGTTTGGGCACGGTCGCCCGGTTCACATTTCGTGGAGTATGCGACGTCAGGTGGCGGTACTGGTGGAATAGTGCGAATGGAACGTGCCGAACCGATACCACCACAGGTGTTCGGTGTCTCCACCGGTGGTGGGGCCTTTGCGAGGACACTTGCCGTACCGATTGCATCGCCAACCTCTTCGCTACGCATGTCCGTGGACGTTCTCGAGACGCTCCGAGAGCATCAGCATCCACAACCACATCCACAACCACAGTACAATCGGAATACTCATGGCAATCGATAGTGTTGACGGTAAACATTCTCCAAAAACTTACTGTGGACGTGTAGTATGTAGATTGACTAAACTGCCAGCACAACATATATCTATACATCCACAAAGAAACTCATTTCCCACGGAGATTAGACGAACTTAGACAGGTCCGAAGATCATTGGGATTGTTTGTTATAAAATTGGTACAAAAAAGTATTAATCTCCCCCAAATATTACCCGATAGGTAGCAGTAATGGATAGAAAAGCAAAGTGAAGTTTGTAAATGTTGACAACGATAGTCCACTATCCGGCCATATTAGTAGAATTTCTTTCTAATGGGACGCACAATGAAATACGACGGTTGGGAGAGAGAAGATAGTTTTATAGCAAGGTAACTTGAATACTTAAAGCATGTCCCCAGGAGTGTAAAACTGTTGTTCGATACATGTTATTATGATCGCCGAGCAATTGTTTTAAATGCCGGAAAGCCTCGCTTGGCCTTAGCAGTGGTATAATGTGAAGTAGTAATTGATCTCTAATCTCTGTATTAATCGCAGTAAATTGCACCCGTTTGTTCTGTAGTGCTGTTTGCAGCACTGTCTTTCCTTTGTATTGAACTATTTTAACAGTATTTTGATATACAATTGAGAGGGCTATTGAGAAAAATTTTAAAATAAACACAAAATACAAAACAACAAAAGCACACCGGTAAAACTTGGACACGGAAACAGTGCCTTACTAGCGCAGTTTGCTCTCTAATCGATCATGCAGTTCCCATTTCTATCCATTCATTTTTATTACATTTTTCAACTTTAAGCCTTATCAAATCATTCATTGTTTCAAAGTTTTGGACAAAACTCTGACGAGCGTGAGCGCAAAAGCTGGAGGAGATCTTTTATTTGTACGTTACTTAGACCGAGTAAAGGTGGAATTATTTCCTTTTCCGTTTTGTTGATTACAAAGGATGACTATTACTGGCACCCAAAATCAAAAGCCATCATTGTGTCAGATTAAACAAGCCATCACGTAAGTGAAATAAGAATGTTGTATGGCTAGGGACATTATTTATAAATTGTATTTTTTTAAATAATTTGTGACGTACGTAAGTTCTTCTTTAATATTCACTAGACGTTTCCGTATTTCTCATGACAGTAGAGTAGTGTTAGGTTAGTTTCATTGCTAGGTACAAGTGCACCACATTAAAGGAGACAAATTGTAATATAGTTCTGAGAATGTTAAATGATATTTGACGATATTGCCTTTACATTGTAACGAATGTGAAATGTCCGAAAAAAAACCCACACACACACACATGAATATCCGGTGAGTATGGATAGGCAACATTTTTGGTACCAGTTTTTAGGTAGTTATATTCCGGAAATTTGCCCCAGTGTTTGGTAAACCATAGCCCAATAATCATCGAAATGGACAGAATGCTAGAAATTTGCAGGCATACCACAACCTGCCTGCTGGTGGTCGTATGTTCATAACGTAAATTGCAGAAACCTGAGTAAAGGTGGCACACAATGGGCAGACTGGAACAAATATCGGTATACATGTTGATCTTTGTTGGATAAATGTTTGAATGCATTTATGGATTAGTTTTGTTTTTGACTCTGTTTCAGGTTCATACTAATACATACTAATGCATATGCTTGTGTTGATGAGGAAAAAAATAAATAAACCAAACGCGAGAAAAATATGCTAACCAATGGAGACGCCTAGTTGCTTGTAAAATATGTCACAAAAATTCAAACTTCTTTCATCTATAAACAAAAATAAAATCTCTATTATTCCACTATTTATAAACAAACAATAACATATTTTTGTTTTTGTTTCTTTGCACAAATTATTCAACAGAAACTAAACAAAACACAGTTTTGATCCCATAACGCTAATACTAATACAAAGTGTGAATATAGCTTGACATTTTCTTGAAGTTTGAAGTTTTCATTAGCAAATCCTCATTTGCACTTTGTTGACTTTTGGACTTTTCTATTGGCAAATTCCCAGCGTGCACTCATATCAGGATGGGTATATGTGCACCGTTGCTGTGTATTTGCCTTCAATGACAGACACTACAGCGGTAAAGTGTGTGCATTGCGTAGGAGTAACCATGTTGGTGTGTTTATTTGAAAACCCCCCGTTTTATGAATCCACATGTGCAAATGAACGGACCGGCACATATCAGCTTTCCCTATACGACTCCCGCTTCCCAGGTGGCTTTGACTTCACCTTTCTATCCGATGTGTTGTGGTTAAGTCTGAAACAGAACGCTCGCTATCTCATACTGCACGGTGAAAGCTTTATGTAAAAGTTCTGCGCCATAAGTGTAGGCATTGAGAGGTTTTTTTCCATTTTTTTTACCTATGTATTTCCATTCTGGTATTGTAAAGTTTATTTTTTCCTGTAAAGCTACACTTTGAGCATGAAATATTTCGCTGCACAAACACAAAACAATAACTTGTCCAAAGAATGGTTTATTGCCCACATTCCAGATTTCTACCTTCTATAAGCTCATCGCCAAGCATCTAACCACCTGCAATGGACAAAACGTATAAAACGAGCCGTTGTTGTCTTGCGAACCCCATCTAATATGGCTCATGTGGGTTGGTATTCAACAGCTCCACAAGCACACTGCACGGGACCATAAACCTCAGCGAAGTGTGATGTGTAGCCGGCGAGCTTTGTGGTTGTGGTTTGTACCGTGTATTCATCCAGTGTAATGAAACATGGGTTCCATCCTGTATTGTTTAAAATATTTTGAAAGTATGAAATCATAATATGTTACTTGTAAAACAGAGAGAAAGATGAACGAGTGAAATAAAGCTGGTTTTCAATTAAAGTCAATTTTATTATTGAATACGACATTTAAACCACTTTTTTAGTAAGATCCGATAATAAAGTTATGGCGCATTAAGCTATACAACGCCTGAAAGTATGCTACCCTGATATTAAAAGATATCTTAGAAAACAAGGAACGAAACGGTTTAAATATTGCATACATTTAGGCGTATTCACCAGAAACACAACGTACTAGTGAGCCTTTGAAGGGAATGGTACACTAAAACAGCTTGGTTTATGCATTAACCAGTTTTATGTTGTTATTGAGCATTGTAAAACTTTATCGCTAAAGATAAGATAACATAATTTGCCTAAGTTTGAATGGTAGCGTGTAATAGAGATTAATTTGCTGTAACGGTCATTACAATTCTCTAGCCAGCTGAATCCTATTAGTGAATGTAAGCATCACAACAATGCGATGAATAGGCTAACAGCTGTTTCACTTTTTTATGGGCCCAAACGATCTTGCTGAATGGAAAAGCCCGGGCAAACCTCCGGCTCCAAAAACGAGTGGTTTTACAAGACTACATCTTTCCTGCCCCTGCAGGTAACACGACCCGGTCGACATGTTGGCGTAGTTGAGAGGCAACCGTATCTTGCAACAGGATCTTCAAATGACGCACATCACATTCTTTGTGTGCGCTGTATAGAGCGAATGCCGAAGAAGCTTATAAGCGTAGATAATGCCAATCAAAAGCTTCGAATGGAGGCGGAGGCCTGTGGACGAATACAGGGACGGAATGGCGAATGGTGCAGCAAAGAAAAGGAAAGAAAAACATTGCTTCAGCGTTGTTTACAGTGGGACGCCGCTAGCGAAACGCATACATGAACTAACACCTCAAGTAGTAATATACCCAACACAAACAACGGGCTCCGATGGCGACGAAATCATCGGAACCAACTTCCAACATCGGTGTTTCACCATCGTCGGTGAGGGTAAATTCACGGATTTTCGCAACGCAAGCGCAAGGTTGCCATCATGGTTGAAGGTGCACCAGCAATAAAGGAGCAAATGGTGGAATTTTCATTCATTACTACCATCCGGAAGGTCAGTGAAGTAAAAAAAAAGCCGAACGGCACCGGAGAGCAGACAACATCCGGCGGCTGTTTCGTACTTTGTTGTTTTTCACACTTCGTGCCGGTGGGTTGGTGGTGGTGCGTTTGGTGAGAACGAACAAACCCCGAACCATTCGGGGTCTCGGTTTGGTTTCGGTTCGTGTCGCGCGGGAGTATCATCGGTGTGTGGGTGGCCAGATTTTGGAAACGGATGTTGGTATAGCTGTGTGGAAAATCTGATCCTATTTTGTAATGGCAGGAATATGATAGTGTGGGTAAGGTTTGGGTCAATGGATGCATGAATAGTGTGAAGAAAACTGCACACAATACAACGTCGCGTAAAGCGATGGAATTTCCATTTCTGGTAAGAGTGTTACATTACAGTGAGTGACGATTATTATGCAAGACAGCTTTTACATTAACCATTTTTTTGGGGCAACAAAAAAATCATCCGCTCGTTTAGCCTCTTCCTTTTAAGTGAAGAAACCTTTAGTCACATTAGGAACAATTTAAAAGCCTAAAAATTGGTTATGTTGTAGGTCAACCACTTCTTAACGACAGATCGCTTTTACCGCTTTTTTCTGTTTTCTGCATAACAAGCAAATACCTCTTTCAACAAGAAAAAAAAAAACCACATAAAGAACATCTGGGATCTCCAGGAACGATAGTAAGATAAAAACGATAAAAATCTCCAAAAACCGATTCTTTGATACCAAGAGATCATCCAACAGAGGAGGTCACACTCACTTCTATTTTCTGCTAGCCTTCATTCTAGTGTATCGTATAGTATCATGATTCCAGATCTTTTAGTATTGCCGATCGATAGTATGACAGTACTATCTATCGTATAACTTGATAGTTTCGTATAACGATTTGAGTCGAAAAAATCGTTATAAGAGAATTGAGTGCACTATTAGATTAATATAGCATTTTATTAATATAATTATGAGCTATTGTATCAGATTTAAGCAACGAAAATTTTGCACCGCACTGTAACGCATCTGAGTGCTCCAGTCTAGAGGGCAGTTTCACGCAACACTCTACGATCATTTACCAGCTGTCGCTTGGTATGGACGAACGTTTCAAACCGCACGTTTACTGCTAGTGCCAAGCAAACAACAAACCAACCATCCTCAAAGTAGGAGGCTTTAGTTGAGACAGGAAGAAGGAGCACATTACACCTTCAACGTTTGAAAGAGACGGCAGCAGGACATTCGGGAAAGCTTTCGCTTTCGCGACACACGAACGGCTCCCGAAAGCTCGTTCGTACGAAGTCGCACCAGTTTCGGTCGCCTAAAGCAAGCGTGTGTATTCAGTGCAATCCGATCGCTTGCGCTGTACGGAAGTGGATGTGGTTAAGGAATCCTGCCTGCAAGCATCCATTCAAATCCCTACCGTGGAACAATGTGAAAGTGTTTTTTTTGGTTGTTGTTGTTTGCTGTTCTTCTGTGACATACAAACAGCCGGGTTTAGTGTTGTAACTGGGCAGGATTAGAAGATGTCTCGCATGTAACCGTTCCTGGAACGATAATTTTGTTCATCTTCCCCTTGGGTAACACTCTTGTCGAGACTGAGAGAGAGAAACCGTCTCGGTTGGGTGAAAGTGGACCACCGGTACAGCTGGTAATGCTGATAGTGTATTGCATGGTAAATATTTACATCCACCAACGGCACGGAGTATTTACATTAAGTGGCTCGTGCAGACGATGCTCGATGAGATCGGGGTTTAAGTAATCGACATTTCCGATCTGCGTGTGAGAGTGCGATTGTGTGTCAAAAGCGGTAGTCCTGCCTCGCTAGGACGTAGTCGATGATGTAACAAGAACCATGTGCATGGGAAGAGCAACGATAAGTGCAGTGAAACGAAATGTAACGAATGGGTAATAGTGGTACACACTTCTACCAACACACGCACCACCACCAAGCACACGAGTTCGCTTGAAATCAGCTTAAACTTAGCTGCACAAATTGGTCCATTTCCACCGTCGCGGCCACCATCGCGGAAACAGCTGTTTAGATAAAGTTCATCCTCTGGGGAGGAGGGCTTTAATTGGACGTTCAGCGCACAAAATACGCCACCCAGGACCAGAACGTGCCAAACG
>STHC01021183.1:0-29583 GCA_016254315.1 Anopheles parensis
ATGTTTGTGTAATGCAGTGCATTGTAAGTAAACGATCACTGTAAGCGAGTGTTAATGGTTGTGCTTGCGTATGCTTAATTTCCAACAACATTCTACAATCAATCGAATGTTGATTACATTTAATTACAATCGAGCTATGATGATAGTAATTATCACATGTGTGTGTGTGTGTGTGACATGTGATAAAAGCCGTTGCATCTTGATACAAAACGATAAAGTAAGCAGCAATAAAAGACGTGTAGTAACTATTAATGAACACACGTTTATACACGTGTTGGAAGTACGCTTACACATTGTTCTATTGTAGTCTGATATATCAACTATTGAATATATCTATTTATAGCAAACGATAAAACAATGGTATTGTGTTCATCCAGCTTTGCATGTACCCTATGTTGGTGTGGGTCCTTGCCGTTCCCTCGTAGTTGTTCCCTTGTCCTAGTTGCGAACGATAACAAGCGCTCACGGTGAATTGGAATTCGAAATCCTCGCTGGCAAAACAAATGCGAACGACGCTGCAGAAGATGAAGGAAGGAAAAATATGATAATGAAAAGAAGAAGAAGAAGAAGAAGAAGAAGAAGAAGAAGAAGAAGAAGAAGAAGAAGAAGAAGGAGAAGGAGAAAAAAAGGAGTCTAACGAATCGACCTGGTACCGGCAGTAGAAGAGACAACTCCAAACCCAAAGGCACGCCATGTCAAAGTATTTCAAAGCCGAGCATTAAACGGGGGAATTAGTTCACCTTCGTTCTCGACTGTTTTTTTTTTGCTTTTCGTTGTTGCTGCTGTTCTTGATCCTACCTGGAATAGTAAAATCCAAAAGGGTCCACCCTATGCCTTAATGTGGCGATGCTGCTGGTGCTGTTGTGCCGGTTGTGCCTCGGTGTGATCAGATGATAAGAGAATGGGTTTTTTTTATGTTGTCTCTCTTTTCTACTCTATTCTCCTTTTTGATGGTTCTCAAATTTTCAAGGACGATAATTTGTTTGTATGTGCTGGTGTTAGTTTTGAAAACAAAGTCTCGAGGAAATGTTGTGGAAATTTTACATGATGTATGGTTATGCTATGGATTAACAGAACGTATAGTCGAACCTTGCAGGTTGGGTCTGTCTTTAGTAGACAATTCTATACCAACTGCAGTAATTCCCTTATTTGTTACCCTGTTGTATGAAGCGAACATATTCTGAACATACAGAGAGTCCTCGAGATATTCGCGAATTTAAAGTTTGGACGGCGCAGTAAATTTGTTTTATAATATGGGATATGGGATAATATGTGGATAATATGGGTCCTCATTACATCCAATATTTTTTACATTATTCTACCCTATAACTCTCAAGTATAAACGAGATATAACCGAGATACGCGAATATCCGAGATCCGCATTGCTAATGTACCTCGGGAATGACCTAAACTGGCTTATCAAACAGGAACTTTGCTGTTAGTGGTAAGAACTTCCAGCGAGTTTCATCCGGCATTAAGTAAATACGAATTCTTGACACTTTATTCTAGCGTGACGGTGCGCTTCAACAAATTATAACACTGAATCAGAAGTCATATTGATGGTTTCCTTCCCCGATTAGAATCGCCTTCCTGAGCCGGTTAGCGGAAGAATTAATGAATGACATTGTATCGAAACATATTTTGCTGTTTTGTTTTTTTTTTATTTGTTCTTATGTTGCTGGTTGTATGGCGTCGGTGTGTTCACTTGACGTTGGAGTTTGGTAGAAGTTTTCTTGTTATTTGTTGTTTTTTCTCCTCCAAATAGGCTGCCACTGGTTGTTGGGCACGGAATGAACGTCATCTGTTAAGGAGTTGGTTTTCTTTATTATCGGGTGGCATGGGAATAAGAAAAGTCGTGCGGCCGAGAGAGAGGGAGAGAGAGAGAGAATAAAAAAAAGAATAACACAAGATCCATAATCGCGACGGATGCCAACTGTTCCGCAACAAAAGCTATACTATAGCAGACAGAAGGTTGTTTTTTCGGGATGTTTTACTTTTTTTTTGGTGTATGCTCCGTTCTTCAGTTTGTTGTCGTCGTTTCCGCATCCTTTATGAGGCACAACACGGGTACGTTCCTTCCGCTGGAGAGTGGAGCTAAAATGTTTTGTGGTAATATTGTGCCCCCACCTGACAGAGGACGGTTTCGATCGTACCTCGTGGTTCTCTCCACACCACACTAGGCAAAAGGGTTCTGTTTTCCGGGGGTGGGTGGAGATTTTTGGGGGTAAGAGGGGTACAGAAGGGGGAGAACGATTCAACGTGAGGATAAGCACCGTGTGCCTCACACAGGCGATAGTACATCGGTTAAAGCCTGCAGCTAACGTCGAATAAGTTTGGGGGTTAATGTTTTTGGGGGAGGAAAAAACACACACACACACATTGTAACCACCGTAAGAGGAACGAACGAACTATGGAGGTGGTAGATATATTGGTACAAAAGCGACAAGAAAAGAAGGAATGCAAAAGAAGCTTGAAAGGAAAACCGAAAGAACACCACATCTAAATGTACCATGAGACGGCAAGTCATGGATTGGATTTTTAAATGCTTTCGAGCCGATTATTTCGACATTCTATGCCTGTGTATGTGTTGCGCTCGGTGATGGTGTTGGTAATGGTTAGGATAAGGGTGAGAGCACAATGAAGCGAACGTGTAAATGTAATAACAATAAAATAAACGCACGTACTCACGGACACCTACAGCTATATTGTCACGGAATGTGTACACGATTGCTTGGCCGCAAGTGTGTGCGAGGCATACCCTATGGAGCAAAACCCTCCGTAGGAGAATGTACGGTGTTATGAATTAAAATTTATGCCATTCTTCTGCTATGTGGGGGTGGTTTTTTTTTGTTTGCTTAAAACATTCGTAGCAATGCCGTATTTTGTAAACACGCATGAGCTTTAGAGGATGAGATTTTTTTTATTCACTTATTTTGGATTTCTGGTTGTAAGTGGAAAGATTTTTGCAAGAATGAACATATTGTTGTTGAAATTGTGTCGTAAAATTTTTACTCAATTTGCAGCTTAAAATATTTTAAAAGTTTTATCATTATTTTTTGACATAATTTTTGTTGGTAACGGAAGAAATACTAAATATAATTAAAATTTATGTTCTTTTATAATTTTTTTTTGTAGAAAAATAATTATAAAAGAAACATAAATAAATTTCAATTGAATCCCATTTTCACTCCGGAGTATATTCAGCAGATGAACTAATGTTTTTTTTTCTCTCCCTTTTCTTTTCCTTCCTTTTTGGCAGATCTTACACCAGCGTGGCGGGCCCAATCGGACAAATCGCGTATTAAATTTTGATAAACACCACTGCCAGACGGCAAAAACAGAGCAACAAAACCATCTTTCCCGACAACGCTGTGCTGGCAGCTGTTCCACTGTCCGGGCTGCATATTGCCGCAGGCCCGGGAATTGGTCGCCGGTCTTGCAATTAAACAACACTCACTTTGAACGAGCCTTAATGTTCCATTTTACGAGATGTTGTAGCAAATTTAATTAAATCCGTGTCGATTGTATAGTCACTTCACTTTTACACCACATAAACACAAACATCCACGCACGCATTGTGTACCGAACGGAGTCAGTGCCTGAAGAATAATATCCTTTCGCAGGATGTGGTGACAAAGTAAGCAAGATAGCGAAAGTTTGTGTGTGTCTGCGAGCGGTTGTTTGTTGTCTGCTGTGAGCGTTTGCTAAGTGTGAGCTGATGTAAAGAAGATGTGCAAAAGTGTGCTAAAAATGATTACCTCCCCCTGGCAAGATTGATCCGCGTTGTGAGCATTTAAGGACGAGGAGGAAAATCCTTGGCTCCAGTGTAGGCTGCTAGAGTATCGTTGACGAAATGGTTTCGCCAAACCCTTGCGGGTGAATTGTTGATTGCGCGTTTCATTATCCGATAAAAGGGTTTTCTCTACGGTTTCGTGCGAGTACAAGTCGTTTGATGGTGTTTATATGGGCCACGATTGTATCTTCCCTCTTTTTGTTCGCGTTTTGTCATCACTGACACTGACCCAACTTACAACACTTTCATCCCATTTACATCATAACATCGATAACGCTTTTCCCTTGCCCGGGTTTTGTTTTGAAGGCTTAATTTTGATTGATCGCCCTTACACATTTTATTGTTTTCCTTTACAGTAAAACATACTCGAATTCTCACACACAGACACATCTTTCACTCACCAAAACTAGAATTTTCAAACGATACAACACGTACACGTGTGCAAATGCGTCACAAAACAGAGTGAACCAAGTGTGTGCTTAACCAAGTGTGCGAATGTCCATTCTTTCTGTTCGTGTTGTGTGTGCGTTTGTGTGTGTGTCCAAGCAGTTCGTGTGCGTGTGATTTAGTTTTTGTCTGGTGGTCGATTTTATCTCGTTGGTGTGGCGTGTGATTGTGTTAAGCGTTTGTTTCCGTAAAGTAAAAGCCAAGTTTACATGTTTCGTGTCTTTACGTGTAAAGCTAACAAATAAAGCGAGGTGCTAGTGAGAGGTAAACGTGAAGGAGCGTGAAACTAGTGATCACTGAAGTAATCCTGCAAAGGGGATAGTGTGTGTTCCCCGCATGTGTCCGCAGGCTCAATGGTTAGCGTCCGCAGCCGGTACCGAAAACGGCTCCAAACCCAGCAACACAACCATTAGCCCGAGCGGGGCCCGCGAATAGTAGTGTCCGAAGCAGCGAAAAAGAGCAGAGTCGAAAGCAGCTCGCCGGCAAAAAAAAAGGTTACGGAAAGGGGGTGAAAATATTCAATCACAGTTCAATCTTGCCACTCTCTCCCCTGGCACACAGCGTTTCCCTTTTTCTATACCTCCCCACACACACACACACCCACCCCCCTCTAAAAGTACCCGCCTTCACAAATATGTCGAATGTACCGGCAAAGTTTTACACCCTGTGCCGACTGTGCCTGACAACGGTTCGGGACTGTGATCTTCCCGAGGCGACGGTCAATTTTCGCGATCCACCCAATGGCCAGCACCAGCAACAGGAGCAGATCGTCGACCATGAGCACGAGCTGATGGAACAGCAGCAGCTCCCGATCGTGGAGTGTAATGTGGAAATAGTCTGCACAGAGGACGACGTTGGTAGCGTTGGCAATCAGACAGATGCCATCGCTTCATCGCCCGTTGACATGGAAGCGGACGGTGGTGGTGGCGATGGTGATGGTGGTGGCGGTGGCAGTGACGATGGCAATGGTGTTGATGCATCGCAAAAGGATGTGCGTGGAAAGGACGGTGAAGCAAGTGCCCTTCCGGTGGTCGTTACAGCGAATGGTGGCGCTGCTGACGGGAATCACATTAGCAGCAGCAGTAGCAGCAGGAGCAGCAGTAGTGGACATGGAGACGAAGATGAAGACTACGAGGATGATGATGTATTCAGTGCCGGCAACATGTATCCTGATCTTCCGAAGCGGATATGGACGTGTCTTTCAATTAAGGTTAGTTTCGTTGCTTTCCATGCACTTAAATTATGTTTAATTGTTCTCGGGACCACATGTCCCAACCGCGTTATTAATCATTATGTTTCTTTCGAAATTCTTCGGCAAGTTTTAAGGCTATCTCAGAAATTTTTTCCGAGCTCTTGCTGGCATTCGTACAACATTTGTCCACTAGATCGATAATGTTTGGAATGCATTTGTATGATGGTTGCTCAAATCTGGTGGCAATGAATATCTCCACTGGAGAGTCACAGCGATTATATCACTCGATAAAGATACTTCTACTGACACTCCAATGATTAGTTACACCAGGGGTTTCCAAACTACGGCCCTCCCGAGAGATCCCCAGATTGGCCCTCAGCTGTGACTATTAAATTCAATGCGACCCGCCATCTAAAAAGTTTGGAGGCCCCTGAGTTACACGACGTCAGACCTCCTTAACCTAATGTGTTTTCCAGAAGTCTTGGAGGAATTCAGGGATTAATTCGTGCTGCAATCACCGTATAAGTTTTGACCAGTCTGTATTTGGTATGTTTCAGTCCACGTTTCTTGAATGTTTACGTAATCCTCATAGATCCTTCATTGACCAACTCGTCTCAATAAATTCTAAGTAACTCTGTTTAGTCTCGAGGCTACTGCAAAATGAAAACTATACTTTTGTTGACAGTGAAACGAGTTCATACGAGTTAAACATTTTTGACAGAGCTGAGTTATTCTTCAAAATTACTCAAGATTCTATAAAGGCTGCAGATTGAGTTTGTGTAGCAAACTGTATTTGTAGCTCTTTACTTGGAGGATTTAGAGAAATTATGGAAATGGAAACCAGTAGCCTTGGTCAATCGCATAAAGGACGAGAGACAACATCATCATCCCATTGGGAAATATGTTAGTAACAAACTTTTGAATGGGATAAAGTCATGCACAGGAAGGACCCTCGCACTTCCTTGGCACACTGCTTGACAGTGTCACTTTTTTGACACCTTTTGCCACCCGAAATGTGTTGTAGGTTTGCTGTTAGCATTAGTTCCGGAGGGCGAACATGAAGTAAAGTCTGCAATGCATGTCGTACTGCGGCACCTTTGCATGACGATTTTAGTTCGAGCAAACGGATGTGAACTTGCTGCATTTTCATAAACACACATGTTTGGTGTACAGTGATTGATGAAAGTTGGTCACTAAGC
The DNA here is from genome assembly GCA_016254315.1 of Anopheles parensis. Taxonomy (NCBI): domain Eukaryota; kingdom Metazoa; phylum Arthropoda; class Insecta; order Diptera; family Culicidae; genus Anopheles; species Anopheles parensis. The sequence goes on from STHC01021183.1 coordinate 6,632, forward strand.
GTTGAAACGCTTGTTAAACCAAACGCTTGTACTACCAGAAAAAAGCACATGAGTGTAACAAAAAAAAAATCAAATTTACTGCTAGTGCTCAATACAAACGTTTCGCCATCGTTACATGAGCACCGAATGGTGACAAGAAACATTTTGGCGCTTGGTAGATGCGGGTTTAGAAAGATGTTTTTTTTCGTCGTAATGTTTCCCTTCCATTTTTCTCCATTTCCGAATGCTATACCGGGAAGCAAACGATAGGAAAAGTTCGTATTGCAGAAAAGTGTTCGATGATGCTAGGCAATAGGTGGAGAGTTTTCATTTACAAAACAAGAAAAAAGGTGCAAAACACATTCAACCTGTCAACCTGACGATGGATCGTTTGTAATGCGCTGAACGGGCGCAGCGTGCATATGCCTTGAACGGTGGTATGCATCATTTTTCTTTGAGCCGTGCAAAACTGCATCCAGGCTACAAACTAGCAAGCGCACCGCGGTACGCGTACGATTTGGTAGAATTGTTTATCCTTTTGTGCTTCGGGGCGAGTTACAGTTGACTAGTGCGCTTATTGAGACCGTTTTTCGGTTTGTTTCGCACGTCGCATCTTTAGCGATGCTTCGCCGAATAGCACTGCAGTGCTGTTTGCATTGAGCCGTGGAACACCAGTCCTCCCGCCGGAGGGGAACACCGTTCCGTTTGGAGTGGAGAGGGCTTTCTGTTGCCATCTGGTGACTAACTTTACTACCAGCTTTGCATGGAAAACATTCGAAACTTCACCGTTTCGAGTTCGTTCGTACGTAAGCTGGAGCTCGCAGCCCGAAGTTGCACTTTTTAGCACCGGACGAGAAAATGCAACGAGCATATTTGGAAAAGCTTTTTGTACGTGGATTCATCGTATTTACCTTTTTTTTGTTCTATCTTGCCCATTGCACATGTGTATCTCTCATTTCAGTATCATGTGGTCCATCACTATAGTGATGTTGACCGTTTGCGGAACTCAAACAGAAGGACCATGCCGGTGTGGCATGGTGTAAATGCAAACCTCGGTGCACTAGTTCCATTGCGCTCGAGTCAATCCAAATCTGTCTGTCAGCCCGAATGCACGTTCGAATCAGAATTTGTATTGGTGAAGTCGAGCGGATGCGCTTATACCAAGCGAGGCGAGCTGTACTTCAATGGTCAGTTTCCGCGATGCCTTACTTTGAAGTTACAAACATGTACCAACCGTCCACGCATCGTGTGAATCGCGACGTGGATGATGTGTGTCTGCAAAGGAAGAAGTGCCAACAGCTGGCATACATCGACCGCCTGCCGTGCAACGCTGTTGGCACCGGGCAACAAGGCAAATGTCCCGGAATTGTACATCCACCTCCACCATTGCCGAAGGCAAAGGGAACCTGCGACGCAAATGTACCGCGAGGGAGATCTTGTGGACGTGCACTTGAAGCTGAGTGTGCACGTCAGTTGGCCATTTCGCTCCACAGCCAAGTGCGCATTTGGGGGTTTGGAACGGAAACCAGGTCAGTGGACGGAATAGCCAGGGTATAGCCTTTGTGGTCGAATGGAGTGGATTGGCGTGAAGAGTCCCTTTCTCCGCGTGCATTGAGAGCTGCAGAAGCATGAGATATGCATTATGCAGTTCAGTGTTCGGTTGCATCTTTCCTTTATGTAGCTTGACCAACACTCCCCCGGGTTATTGGTCCGCTGACTAATGTGGTACAGGGATGGAAGAATAGAGTGTTGGCGGCAATCCGTCTTGGCAATCATTTACAGGCAGTACGGGCACACCACGAGTATGACGGCGATTGACTTGTTGGTTGATTAGTTTGGATAGCTGCGTCGTTGGGGAATAGGAGGTCAGTTCGGTTGAATGTTGACGTTACCGGCCGGGAGGTTAAAAATAGACCATCACCCAGGATTTGGATGTTCCTCACATTTGACGGCAATGTGTGCCAGAACGTTCGTTCCGTATTGGGACTCGTGGTGATATCTAAAGGAAGACACGGACAGCAAAACATAACGATGGTGGCCATTTTTCGCCATGCAGTTGAGCTAAATTGCAAGCAATCGTGCAAACCGTGCTGGTTCCGGATGGAGAGCCAAATTGGCAAAATATTGACATCATTATCTTATCTGAAGCAAGCGGGTATGTGTGGGAGATGGTCAGAGAATTCTTGGAACATCTGACAAGATGATTTCAGAGCGTTGTTGGGGCTTCTTTTTTGCGTCATCACCATTATCATCATCATCATCTGGTTATTTATATTCATATCGTTCTAAGTTGGGATTTGATTCACGTGAGATTTCATTTTCTTCCCATTGCCTCATGACTTTGACAGGAGCCAAAGAAATCGGAAAACTTTGAAAGTACTCTCTTATAACTACCTTCACTGGCTTGTACTTTTATCTGTGGCCTAAGCCGGCTAAAGTTACCACTATCCGTTGTCATTCACTGTGTTCTGCGCCAAGTTTCTCGTAATCATGTCCGGAACTTTCTCTCGATATCACATTGCCCCCATGTGCGCTGGACACTCTTGTATCTCATGTTTTGTGGTATTGGCTATGGGCAGCAAAAGACAAAAAACGAGGGGCTTATATAAATGCAATCGGTTAAAGAAACTGGTGAGTTGTTTCAGCCCTAACCGTTCGCCTTGTTTTTGCGCATAAGATAACGCTCTGTCTGACGGATGCCTGACACATTGTTGAATTTGCCGAGAGCTGAAGCGTAAACAGACGGAGTTTGTTGTTTGACTACACCGGTAACCGTGTGTTCAAGCTTACAGCTACTGTCTGCCGTTTGAGTGTTTCCCGCACATGGGGGACATCGTCTGGGTTGTTCAAACTCCCGGATGTTTCGGTTTCCGCGGAATCTTTGCTGAAATACTTGTCTGGGACGAGTTGGTACTATCCGTACGGACGCGCTTCTGGATTCTTTCTGCGACCTGGTCCCAACTCGGAAATGGTTTCATCCAGCGCGGGAGGTAAACTTTTCTAATCAATTACGTTCACAAACACTGCGCCAGTTGATGGTAATGTACGGCGATTCCAACCACGAGTGTCACCGTGGTGCGTTGGAAATCGAGGTCTACGGTATGGTGCCGTGGAACTTACCCAACTTCACCAAGTGAAGGTACATAAATCTTCTAAGTTCATTCCATTTCTCAAGTGTGTAATTTATTTGCCACCATGTGGGTATGCTCGATGGAAGGCAAACGAGGGGCAAACCGTCTTTCTAGCCGCTTGGCGAACTACTACTATACACCTTTGATATCAAGCATTCACGAGAGTGTTTTCAGGCAAAATACTTCCTGCGTACGGAAGTAAGGGAAATGTCTCAAGTTTGCAAGATATCGCCCGATTGCTCGACATCATTTCAGAGCTCACACATCGTTGGTGGCTGTAGGATTTGTTTGTCCGACTTCCTTCTTCCGCTTAGCTGGAAAGCTCAGGAGACATCACCATTGCAATTGTAGTGTTTTATGAACGCTTGTACTGAGACCTGGCTCCCACGCAGCCCAAGCAATCCGTTTCTATACAGCTCACGAGTTCTTTAATAGGGCAAAACGGTTTATTTATACGTAGTGGCGTGTTTTATGGCCGCTGCCATGCTCAAAACCGGTACCGGGGGGTATGTCCTGTAATTAGGTGAGCTCGTAGTGGAGTGAAGCAGGACAACACGACGATGCAAATCTGATCGATTGCGCATGACTCACAGCTTTTTGCTTCGAGATCGTTGCAAGATGTTTTGTACGGACGGGCTGACGGGATTTGTGATCCGGTCGTCTGCTTTTGAGCCTAACCCCCCCTCCCATGGCCAGCTGGTGAGTTGTCGATTGCAGCAGTTATTGTGACTGTTGTGTTTGATACATTGAGGTTTACGGTACGACACGCGGGATTCGCTTTGTTGTCGTCACGGAGTTATTTTGTTAGTCTCTCTTTTCTGTTCGCTTTATACCCCCAACCCGTTCGCCCGGTTTCATATTGCCCCGATGGCAATGGATTGGAAATTAGCAATGAAAACTATTACAAATTACCAAAGCATGACTAGTGAGGCGGCACGACCACCCCCGTGGCAAGCTGGGGGGAAAAGGGTACGTTCAGGCTTTGTGCAGCGAACCGTACACCGACCGCAACACCGGCGTTGGCGACGATCGAGTTGTTTTTTGGGCTTCCGCTTTGCACAAGTCAAACGTGCAAGCAAAAGAGATGGAACGAAGGAAGAAAGTTTACTGTTGGAACGAAAGAAACGAACATGAACTGAACTGGGAAAGGAGATGAACATGAAATCATTTGAATCGTTGTCATGTTTCTTTATAACTGCTGTTTATTTTACTACTCCGTGTGATATTTCTTCACTGCTCGTGATCGATGATGATCATTTCCTGTTTTTTTGTGTGTATGATCTTTGGGAAAACATGGAAGAAGATGACGTTGATCTTTTGCAAATATTCAGTTACTTATACTGAATATATCATACAGAAACATGCAATAAATCAGAGTGTTAGTAATTCTATAACTATTACTATTGTAAATTTTTTTGCTCTACTATTTGATGTTAAGTTAATAAATTTAGTATTTTTATTTATTTACTATCAGAGATCGGCAAAATAATTGTTTCTACAGTATAATCAGATAAATAATAATGTACAACGCGCTAAACAGGGGTTATAAACAGCACTTTATAGCAGATCACTTTAAAGATAAATATTATTAAAATTATGGCGAATAAAACAGGAATGAGCTACACTGATATAGGAATGAATGATATGTTATCTTAATTCCACTTGATCTTAAAAAAACAACTAATTTTTCCAGTATTTTTTTTGCGATCGAAGATTTTTTCTGAAACCAGATAACAGAGTTTCAAAAGTTCAATTCATGTGCCTTATCCGGACAGGAAACTGGGTTTGGTCTGATGTTGACCTTTAGTGGAATATGAAGCTGTACGTGCCTTCCTTCATCTTGCACTGTTCCATACCAAAGAAACCATTATCAACAACGTACCACAACCGGTTATTTTTGGTTTGGTGGCGGGATCGGTTCAGACCGTTCTACCACTTTCGGATTTTAGCGTACAGTTTTTGGGCTGAAATTGGAACTCAGGTAGAGACGTGCTAGATTGGAAGGAAATGAAATTTTGCCGAAGAATAAAAACCAAAAACCTCTAAAAGGATACTTGATGATCTTTTCTTTCGGCCGCTGGACAACCCTTGGATTGATTTGTTTTAGAATGTCTATCCTTCCGTGAAAAATACCATACGACCTGTTGTTGCTGAGCGGTTTATGTGTGATCGCACCTGTGGGAAGGATCGGCAAAGGGGTGCTGTAGATCGAAAGGGTAATCTTTTCCTCACTGGAGTTGAAGTTTTGTCTGAAGAGCTATGAGAGTGACATGGACGGCGTTGTTTTCGCTGCCGTTACCTGATAAGCCCGCACGGTTAGTTAAAAACAACATGACCCGACCAGTGCAAATGCCGGTGGTCTATTGCGTCCCGTAAACGGAGTTCCCTTTGCTACCATTACCGTCCATTGCATTGAATGCGAAAAGATCAAATTTCAGTATGCATATGATGTATTTGCTTACTTTTTGTTTTCTTCATTTGCTATGCCACGATCTTTCCCCTCGAGTCGACGATCACGTTTCGGGTTTTAAATGGCTGGAACTCTTTGATAACGTTTTTTTTTCGTTGCTTCTTAGCAAACCCATCCTTCGGTTTAGTAAAATCGAACATACCGGTCCCCCGGAACAGAATCGACCTAACTTTGTTTGCATTTTTAGGAGCGTTTGTTTTTTTTTCTCTCTGCTTCTTGAACGAGAAGATCACAGACGGCCGACTGCGGCTGATCGATCGCTGCTTTGTGAAGGGGAAGCGTATTGAGTTGGGTCGATCTTGTGGCTTCCAAATTTGCGCTGTCGAAATGATGTTTCCTGTAGCTACGGGGTAAAGCGAAACGATGTGTAGAAATGGTAAGATTAAGGAAGAACTTTGGTGCTGTTATGCTGTGCTGGGGCGCTCGTAAATGTCAAAAACTGATAAGTAAATGCTTGATAAATGGGATACTTCCTGCATACAAAAAAAGACTCGCGAATTTCTCGACCAAAGGATATCGTCTGTGGCCGTATGAGTTTTTTTTGCTGTTGTTGACTCCCTGACCGAATTTGATGGTCAATTTGGAGTCGTAAAAATATTGATTGTATTCGAGGCTTGTTACATTTTAGCTCCACTTTCGGTGTACTACAATTTTGCTGTCTTGAAGAATAAAGAATTTGGCAGCTTACGATATTTTGTCCGGCAAAAAAATAAAATAAAATAAATTGTAGCTCGTGTAAAGGAGTTTCGGAAAAAATCCCCAATTTCTGGAAAGAAGGATAAGAATGCTAATCACGAAAAAATGGTGTCCCTTTAATCATTGCATCTAACTCACTCCATGCGCCCAGATTGGAAGTTGCGAGATGGGCGTACAGTCATCCGAGCGAAACATTCAACATTTAGGCTTGAACTGGAATGGGTAGCTTGATGTTTTTAAATTCATCATCATCTAGCGAACGTTTAGCATCGTTTTGGCGTCGGGTTGCTGTAAACGCACAGATCGCCTCCAGCATCGCCCACGCCAGTGTGCGCCGTGCTCTTAATAATTATCGATTGTTATTGATTAAAGCCATCATCATCACCATGTCTCTGGTCCGGTGTATGGCGGGAACCGGTTTTCCTGTCCGTGATTTATCGAAAATCGCGGTTTATCAGCCCGTCAGCGGGTGAATGACGTACTATCAGTCATCGGCATATTTTCAATCGCCGATAATTTGCGTCTTCATGAATCAGCCTTTGCCGATGAGTGATGATGCAAGTCAGATTTCACAGGAAATTCAAGCTTGAACTTGATCATGTAAAATGTTTTTACTCTTCTATCAAGGTGCTCAACAAGAAATTATATTTTAAAATGTTGCAAGGATCGACCTAATTTGTTTATTATTTGCTAAGTTATTAAAGTGTTTAAAAGAATTATTGTTACTCAATCCGAGTATTATTTCTAACGCCACTCAGTGGAGCTCATTTTGATACAATCACTCGTCCACTTTGGAACGGACGTAAGACATCGGCGAGAAGTGAATGTATCACCTAGGATACAGCCGGTCCCGTTGATTGTGGTTTTGGAGTTCGGTTGTGTGTGGGTATGCCCTTGTTTGATTGACGCTATCGGTCACCATCGGTGGTATGCTGTGTACTTAGACGTGACGCACCAAGAAACCGAACGGTGGCGGTGGTGGCCCACGGACGACGAATGATTAACTCACCGTTGTTGGTGTATACCGTACACAGCTGACCCAACCAGCACGTGTTCGTGTGAGCGGCTTTTGAGCGGCTTCCTTGTTCGATCGGATTTCGCTTTGCCGCGCGCTGGTCGTAAATCGATGGAGCTGGCCCGCAATGGTAGGCAGTTTGTTGCTTGACGCTTTTGAAAAAGCTAAACAGACGGCATCGCCTATTGCTTATCGGTGATACTGCCAACACACATACGCAAAGCTCAATCGTGTGCCTGGGAGAGGAATTATATCTCGGCCATGCGTTTTGCTGGTTAAGTTTGCAACGCTAGAGGCAAACCTTGAGCACTCCCACCGCTGACTGGGTGCGGCAAAAGACACATGGACAAGTAATAAAACTAATTTAATAGAAACCGTGTGAGGGCTGTTCGCGAAGACTGTTGGTTGGGATATTTTTTTTATCAAATGATTCTCTTAAACGGTTTTTTTAAATGTTTTATGCGATGGTGGTGCAAAAAATTGTTGGAAAATAAAATACATTTAAAATGATATATTTTCTGGATCTCGATATACATAATCCCAAAGCAAATCAAATAATGAATACACAGAAGAAAAAATAAATCTTTGGGAAAACTCCAAGATGTTTCGTTCTTGTGACATTTTATCGTATTACCGTCAGCTATATTTGACACTGGGCAGTATTGTGACACCCATAAGAAAGGTTATATGAGCTCAAGCAATTACAAAAATAGTCGATATTTGTGTTTTTCCTCCTATCAAGAGCAAATCTTTCGCAACGCCTTAATGACGACGGCCAATCATTTATTAATGCTAATCCATGCGTACGATAATCTCCTTGTCAATTGATGAAGTTTTCTTTCCACCCACACGTACAAACGCCCGAACGTTATTGAACGCATACGAGCAGTATGTGTGTGCTAAGTAGACGGCCAGCATAATTCATCTAATGTAAATCATACGGTATTGCTTCACCGTGCTTGTTTTCCTCGGCTAAAGCCCGTACGATGTGACAGCCAAAGGAAGTGGTGGAATACTGCGGAATACGTCTAAGATAACACAACCGGGGTAGGTGAAGGAGAGGAAGCCGAGTAACGAGGACGGTAAAAGAAACGGCTGTCAACCTACGTACGGATTTCACGCCGACGCTATTTTCGCTTCCTTTCGAACCATACACACCGGCGCGCCTAAACCGAGCATTAACCACAAGACGGGATGGAGTTGAAAAAACATAATAAATCTTTTCATCCGTTTGCCAACCGGTCGACGGTAATGAAACGAACAGGAAGAAAGGTAAACCGCACTTTGGAAAAGTACATCGAGAGTAAAAAGAAAATAATAATACAAGATTTTGATCAGATAAATGTCTTATTTGTGCGATGAACACAGTTCTCAAGGTGAGATTTCTATTGTTACTGTATTTATCAGCTTACCAGCTCGTATGGTAACTTGCGGAGGATGAAAATACTGGCACTGATTAGAGGGCTACACTGGATAGAAACTCGTCCCCTCGCACACAATCATCAATCCCTGCTTCAGGCGGAAGAAGCGATAAAATGGAAAAGACTGGGGTAGAAAGCTTCAGCCCCTAGCTGAAACCGGTGACGATGACGGCTCCAGGTCTGACAACAAATGGACCGAGTCACCGAGTTTAATTTGATTAGGCATGATTTGATTGGAAGTTTTCAAGAATTCAATCATTTCCGTCGCTGAGATGCGGAGGAATTCACTGGAAGCCGGAACAACGCTTTGATAGGCCCGTTGATTGGACCGGCGGGGCCACACGGTGAATGCTTTCGTGTGAGTATGACTCGTACCACGGGAGCATGTATCGACTCACAACCGTACGGTTGATGTTGATACATTTCAACAGGAAGTTTGCTCGCGTCAACCAGGGTATAGACCAAAATAGACGAGTTTGCAAATGGTTTCTGAAAAGGTTTCAGGAAAAAGATACACTGATAGATAATGATTGTTTACTCCGAATGTTGATTGTTTCCTTGAAAACTTAATATAAAACAAATTTGTAGAATGTTTTGTTCAATATTTAATAAAATATTCGCTTGATATTTGGTTGACCTAGGCACACAGTAAGGTATTCGAAAGTCGGGATCATTTTTTTTCATTGAAAATAAAATGGAAAAAGTAGCGAGAGATATGGAATCATTCCTAAATTAAATCTTAAATCAATTCTTCAATCCTTTCTGAAGTGATCGGAAATGAATTAATTGCAACTTGTAAAAGCTGTAAGAAATAAGAAAGATTCCACTTTAACCATTCAATATTCTACTGCAACTTGAAAAGAATCAAGAAATGGGCAAAACTTTACCATTTTATCTTCCGAAAAACCCCAGTAGAAATAAACAAAACGAACGGAACGAATCGAATTCTAAATATGACTTCGTGGAAACGAAAACCGCACCCGTGCTGTAATGGCTTCTTCCATATTCATATGTTTGCGATGCCGGTTATTGGCCTTTTTCTGTCCGGACAAACAACTGTCACCGTGCAACAGCATCCAGCACGTTGCTCGCTTCGCCGACCAAACCTGCGACACTTCTCAGAAGCATCGTCGGATAACGATAGTTTCTTGGGATCTCATTTTTGGAAACTCGTTCAATAAACTAGTCGAAAGGGTGGAGATGGTGGGAACTGATGCAGTGGATCATTTGTTCGGTGCTCCATTGTCAAAACCCCGAAGCGCCAATAAAGTCGATAAGGTGAACCGAATATTTTATAGGCCCGGCTCTAGATCAGCCGATCGAACACCACGCGGGGGGCCTGCCACGGTTTTTAGATTAGGGTTTGTCGCTTGTGACTTAATGCCGGTATCGTCTAGACATCTTGCGTCGTCTGGCTGGGGATGTTGATAAGCCTAACCGGATCTTTTCAAAAGGCGAACCAAACACAGATACGAGGAGGAAGGGGAAAAAGACAAACGAAACAAGATTTTATAATATCATTATGCAGCTGTGAGAATTGTTTGGTTGATCGATTGACTGCATAGCCCACATTTTAAGCTGTGACGCATAATTAAAGCTGGTTTTTTTCGTTTGCTATTGTTTTTACCATCTTACAAAGTGTATTTCTTAAACCTTTCAGTTCAGGGTCACAAATCGTTCGAATTCATGCGCTGACGCAATCTTTGCCAATCTGCTTCGGCGTCAAAAGAACGCTCAGTCGCCGATTCATTGATAGTGTCTTCCGGTGGAAGAGTTATAATCGTAGACTGTCCGTTTGACCGGATGCAGTGAGGGGAGGTGTGCTAAAGTACGAGTAGCTTCATGGATGGATTTTCTGGCTTCCTTTTCCTCCTGTTCGTTTCGTTGTGTTCTTTTGTTGCTGTTGTCATTATTGACCAACTTCCAGCAGCAAGTTGACGATGATGGCTGATAATAACACTATGGACTCTTTGTGTGTGTGTGTGCGCCTGTGTGATAGTGGTGGTTGAAAATGGATGTGATTTTATTGTGTGCGACGATGGCCAGAGAGAAGGCAACCCTTCTTTTCACCTTTTTTTCATTTATCACAATGAAAAGAACGGGGTTCGTCGCTTTGCCCATCGTTGCTGTCTTTTGAATCCGCTTCCGAGGTGTTTCGTTTTCGTTTGCGAGCGATTTTTCTTCTGTGTGGTTCTTTCAACCGCAGCGTCTTTGTTTCTGGAGCCCGTTGTAGTAGTGCTGACAGACTGTTTTCCATCTTTGTCCGTTTATCAACAATCGCAGTCTCCGTTTTATACCTCCCTTAAGGTTGGTATATCTGGCAGTGTGTATGAAAGAGTATTTATTTCGTTTCCGTCTTTCAATCGTTCGCTCGAGGTTGATTGTATTTTTTTTACACACCGATTTCATTCCCCGCCCGTACGATAATCTGCGTCTGCGAAAGGTTCATCTTGATGGAGGACTCCGTTTTTTTCCCCCATGTGTATATGTTTTGCCCAAGATCGAGGTTCCTCTCTTACTCACTTATCCGAAAAGGCAAAACTCAATTCGATGGAGCCAAAGACGCGCCAGCTGTTTGCGTCACCGACCGGCGGCCAAAAACCAGTGACCGAAAGAGCGTATCGAAATAGATAAGATTGCGTTTTTCTTTACGTGCGTCTCATTCACATTGTCGACTTTTTTGTTTGTGGCATTTTCGTTCGTACATTGTAGTCTGGTGAGGGTTTTTTTGTGTTGTTGTTTTTGAAAAAAATACTGTGTGATATTCATTGCTCTACACTCTCCACGAGCGATAGTGCAAGTGTCACAATGCAGATAAATGTTGACAGGGTGGATGGAAAAGCAAAAAAACACGAGAAAAAAAAACGGAAGTATTGCAACAACGAATAGTGTTTTTAGTTGGAGCAATTTGTACTTGTTAGGTTTTCGGATTTTGTTCATCAATCTTTCTGTCCCTTTTTTGGGGGGCTGGATCGAGTTGGGGAAGGGTCAAAGAAGCTGCGATCAAATCAGTGCCCGGATGCGGTATTGTTTTCCCGTCAAAGAGTCCGTGGCCATTTTTGGGCCAACATTACTAAGGTGGGTTGATGGGAAATGCACGCTTCGTATCGCATTTGCAATCGTAGTTATGCCCTGCACCCGTTTTTTTTTTGTATTTGGTAAGAGATTTGGACAAATGAAGTTTCAACAAATGGAGTTTCGGACGATTGCGTATGGAGAGATACGCACGAGCTGCACGAACGGTGAAAGGAAATCCTAATGTTGATTTATCTGTAAGGGCCACAAGGTGTATGGTGTGCGTAGATTAATTTCCCATCACCTTCAAAGCGATTGAAAAGACAAAACATTGCCGGAAGTGATGCATTTTGTGTTTTTCCCTTGCTTATCTTATTTTTGGGGCCTGTTTCCGCTCTCTAAAGTTTCCTTATCTGATGGATAAAAATAGGAAAAAATGAATGAGTACCAGCTTGATCTTTTGTCGCCATTTTTGGGGGTAGGGAGAAAAACTGAGTCACATAACGATTGTGAATGGTTTGTTTCACGTCTGGGGTTTTGATAGTTTTTTTTTGTGTGCCTTCTCTGAAACATTATGATTATCAAAATTCAACCAGATAGGGGTTTGTCTTGAGCGTGATTTGTTCCAGTGTCCAAAACAGCGGGTCCCCCGACGACCTTCAAACCGATACAAAACGGTGACTCGTTTTTCGACACCATTCGGCTGTGCGGCTTTGTGCTTGAAATGGATGAAACGAATGGTGTTTCGGACAGTGTGACGTTGGATAGGAATTCCCCGCCCGTGTGAACCCGCCCGCCAGACCTGCCGGTTCGTCCTCCAGTGCTTTAGTACTTCCGGCGCAAAAATTTGATGGCGATGATTAGTTCGTGGGATTTTCTGATTTTTAGGCAATCGGATGAATGGATGTTTCAGTTTTGGTAAAAAATATTTAATAAAATATTATGTAACCTTATAAGGCTTTTATTACTGCTTGATTGTTTTCCAAAAGGGACAGCGTTTGCCCCTTTTGGGCCAGGTACGAATGGGCGTTTTAACTCGCAAAGGAAAACATACGAACCACAGAAAAGCATGTAAAACATGATTCGATTTTGTTTCTTGGCCACGCTCATCTGCACTGCAGCAGAAATGAAGTGAAGCGATGAGTTTGTCGGGAAGTCGTGCACCGAACAGAACCTGCTCAACCAGACACTAAGAAAAGTAACAATTTTCGCTGTTGCTGCTGGTGATCATAAAAATAGTGTCGCTGGAAATGTGGCTCTCGTTTCTCCTTTAGTCTTCGTCTCGATCCAAATGTCATCTATTCGCTTTTTTTTTCGCTATACATCGAATGTTTTTGCGGGTGAGTAAGTCACCTTCGCGTTGGGGAAATAGAAAACATGTTCGGTAAACAAGCAACAGTGAAGCAAAACATGTACCGGGGCATATACATGGTAAAAGCAACACAACTGCAGGAACAAATCTTGCAGCAAAATGTTCTGCGAAATTGTTGCACTAAAATGATGTTCCGGGTGACATTGCTGTGGTGGGGATACGTTTGTCGTGGTTTACGTTTTTCCCCAGAATATTACTACACCAATCGTTCATCGGCAGTATGGTGCATCGTTAAGAGTAGCAAAGAGATGTCCAACGAAACTGATGACATGAAACCATCAACGTCATTTGTGCAGTAAGTTTTTTTTTTCGCTCATTTCCCATTTTTTAAAAGTGCCTTCTTTTACGATCGGACATATAAATCGGTCCCTAATGGTGATCAGAAATGCAACGCGACAGTAAACCGAGCATTAATGGTGTGCAGATTTACGCTGCACGATATAATCGTTTTTTTCCACTTGAGTTTAAAATAAAATTTCAAATCTTCCCTTTTAACCGGCGAAGTGGCGAAACTCACGAACGAATCATGGCTGCCGGTTTTTATAGGCTTTAGCTTTTCTTTTTTTTAAATCCACCCGCGGCACGACTTAATTCCACGTGGACTTTTTTTTACTCCCGCTTCCTTCAAGCAAAACCGCTCGGGTTGTCCGAAGGGATCGATGAAAGCCTGTTGTACATAAAACGGCTCGGAGTGAAAGTCCTTTTCTCCCGGTATCCCGGTTTGACCCGGGACTGACCACTGATGGACATTTGATTGGTTTGCACGGAATAAAGCTTGCACCGCTTCTCATCCAGTAGACAAACGCGCAAGAAAGACACGAAAATAAACCGCAAGACATTGCACGAATGATGTCAGAGCTGTGCATGACCGAATGCACGAAATGGTTTGATACTGGCGAGAACTTTTGAGCCAATTCGTGATCATTTGTTTCACTGACAAAAAACTGAAAAAATTAGTATGAATTGAGCCGGTTCGTCGTTCGCACTGGGGACAGTGGAAAAAAAAAAAATGATCGATTGGATGCAATTATTGATCCATTCGTGTGTTTCTTGATTTCCCGATTGACCCGTGAGATCGTGGAGGTTGGTTGATCTGGATAAAAATGTGTGAGAAAATTTTATCATTTTACAAACAAAAAAGTAAATAAATATAATAAAATGTTTAATAAAAGGAAAACTTTTTTTATGTAACTATGCTAGTACTCACATTTCTATGTTGCACCTCAAGTTGATAACAAATTCGCCTCAAGTGGCAGTACAGCTTTTCCTTCAAGCACGTCGCTTTCCATTTGCAGGCGCAAAAGCGCAAAACGCTCTTGTAGTTGAACAAATCGCTCTCGTCAGCAACCGTTGCGGAAGTGTTAATTTAAATGAATCGTTTCAAGTTTGCATTTATCCAACCAACCGGCAGTGCCTAGGTTAAGCAGATCTAGAGAACCACCAAGAGGAGTGCGTTCGTCTGGAGTGGCTTTTTCTTTCTTCTTTGCATCGAATGCATGTTGGGGCCCTTTTCTTTTTTTGCATTGCAATCACACCTTCGAGCTTTCCTGTGCCGCACCAAACCCTGTTTCCCCGGCGGTTGCGTTCCCCGGGTTTGCCCTATTAACTTCGCTCGTTCGCTCGTTAGTCCTCGTGCGTCCCACGCCACGGGCGCAACGTAGTGACTCACCCATTTTCTAGGCCGCACAATTATCTGCCGCTGATCTGCGCTGCCAACCACAGTGATGTGACTTTTCCTCCATCCCCCCACCCCCCCCCGGTTGGTGAATTGGTGGTGGTGATGGCTGCTGCTGCGGTGCGCGTTGAAAAGGGTAACATTTAACTGTTTACCTACGGGGCCCGGCGAAGACAAAGATGCCGAACGCGCCGAGACACGATTCCATAAAGTGCACTCGGCAACGGGGAGGGGAGGGAACACCCTGGACAGTGAAGGTTGGAAAACCAACCAGGAAAAGGATGCAATAACGGATTGACGGAAGGAGTCAGCGGAGTGGGGTTTTGGGGGAAGCGGGCCCATAATGGTCGTACCTGTGTGGTACAGAGAAATGCACTTAACGAATGCAATTAATCCGCAGATTGATCCGCTCCGATTGTGGCTGGACCGGTGGCGTTGTTCGGGCTGTGTTTGTGGACATTGTTGATGTTTTCGCTTCCCCCCGTGCTTTCTTGCACGTTTGCTCTCGTGCGAAAATAGCTGCTGATAGTGGTTGCGCGGGATGAGATGAAGTTTTCGTGTGAATGGTATGCACGAGCAATGGAGTGTGGTGGTAAAGATTTAAATAATCGCGATTTATCGCTTGCCCTTCTTTGCAGCGAAACACTTACACTCGAGTGTGTGTTCGTGCATTATGCGGGATGAAAGAGTTGTTGCAAAAGGGTTGCTGCACTCGTTTGTTTCCTTGCATTATGTAGGAAGTGTAAGTACGAAAAGGCGTTTAATATACACACACATACAAGGGCAAACAAGTCACAGAGATACAGAATTGGGAATGGAAATCAAGGCGCATTATGGTTATGCAACGATTCCCGATACGGCTTATCTATCTGTTGACATCTTAGTCGAAGATCTTAGTCGCTGTGGACTTGTCTTAGAGTAGTGCATTTTTTCTGTATCAGATTTGTATTACAGGGTTTTCAAATACAAGTTGAAAAGTTGGAGTTTTTTAAGGATTTTTCCCAACTTGAAGTGTAATGTGTCGAGAAAGCTCTAGAATCCTTCCTTCCTTTCCTGGAATTAGAAGACCCCAAAAAAATATGTTCAAAGCTTTCTCTATTCAAACATTTCAAACAACAGTCGAGAAAGCCTTGGACAGATTCGAGTTTAACTTGCAAATGTTCCAAACAGTGGATAACATTCCATATCTACTGCGACGTATTTTAGTTTAACTTGAATAACGTTCAGAAAACCCTGTAATATGGATACTGTAAGAAAGTGATTCATCAAGGTGAATATAGAATGAAATAAGAATTTTTAAAATAAAATGATGAGATTGGAATCAGTTCTCGATTTTTTTCAAGGTACAGTGGAACATTCAAATGTAGATTTAGAAATCTTTCCACCTTTCTCGATCTTTTATAAGTTACAATAAACTCAAGATTTCGTGACCGATATGCTGACCGAAGAAAAGTTTTTCTACAATATCCACTTTATTTGGAACAAGATTCTGTAATGCGCAAAGTTTTCTTACTTATCTTTTCAAAGTCTACTTGAACTTGAAAAAAATCCAGAAATTGGATTAATCTCTCTCGTTTATTCTCGAAAACCCTGCAATATTAATATTTATGTTTTATGATTGCTTGCATCATAATATATTCTTCAATCCAAATGTCTACTAACTTCCTACGAAAAGTTCACAGCGACATCGATTATCATTTGTTTTTTTTGTTTGCACACGAACAAAATATTATTCAAAAAGTGTTTGACCTTCTATTTCGGGTGTTAACGTTCGTCGCTTCCTTTTGCGCGGTACAATTTTCCGCCGGATGGTGCCTGCGGCGGGCAGGCCATGAAAAACATCCGGTATGGATTACAGTACAGGGAGAAGAAGGTGTTTGGCTTTATAAGATCAGTTTCTTATTGCTAAAATGCGGCACTGGGATGTGAATGATGTCGCACCGGACCGAAAAAAAACATGTTTGCGCACATTTGCCTATCGCTCAACAGTTGATAATCATGGACGGTATGGTGCGCTGAAGAAACGGAAATTGATTTTTAACCACATCGTCACGTTGAGATGAACCGCGTTTCGATCGGATCGCTTCGGATGCTGTTTTGTGTTAGCAGCATGGTATTTCCGCTGACAACACGCTTTCGATCCTTATCGAATTTCTAGCTACACGCTCCCTTTGTTCGGTGTGTTTTTTTCCCCCACATTGCTCCCCAGATACGCATGGATAAACAAAATGAAACAAATATGTTTTCGCACTCGCACTACAGGGATACGCGGGGTATCGCACCAAATCACCAAGCATCGGTGTCCATTCGCGCCCCATATATTCTCGCACCATGGTTTAGCGTGCCTTAATTTATCCATTGGCTCGCTTAAAAACCACGAGACCAGGGGTTGGCTAGTGGCTGCATAATAAAGCGAACTTTATTGGTTTGCTCTTTGCGAGTGCAGATGAGGCTGTGATTGCTTTTATTTATTTTATATTTTGCTTCTCAATATTTCAACCCGTAAGTAAAGAGGGAGAGAGAAAGGCCAGTGTCCGAGACTGATAAATAATGCTTTTTAGCTAATTTCAGCACACGATATGTGGCAATCGCGAATAGATTATGTTACACCGGTCGTAAAATGTAACGCTTAACGATAGTGTGTGGCTCGATAGTTATCCTAAATATGAGAGTAAAAAGCCTTCGAGTGGGAGAAGCGATGGTCTCATATGTTTGATCATTATCTCTGACCGATGCTAATTTAAAACAATTTTCCACAATTTAAGAATCAATTGTACGAAAACGGTTTTCCTGTTTCACTCTTCGTTAGTTTAGTTTAAGCCAAGTTTAAAAATAGTATCGCGTTGGAATGTCGGCTTAAGACAACTTATTCAGTCACTATTGCTTCTTTGCATAAAGTACATCTTGGCCTTACGAAATGTCTAACAAATGGCGCACGATCGAAATCATTACGTGATTGGTGCGCATCGACAAATGCTCATTCCGTTGCGTCGCTGAACTCGCTGTAGCAATGTACGGGTCTGCATCAAAAACTCACTGGTGCAATCGAGAATAATCGAACATTACGTTTGACGAAACTCCGTTAGCAATGAGAGACGGCACGTAATTTTGACCGCAATTCGGCTACAAGACGATAATGATGCCGATGATGATGATGCTGCTGCTGCTATTGCTACATGAGAATGGAAGGTTGGGTTTTTCGGCAGCGACCGTGGGCTTTTTTTTTTGGTGGTTGATCTTTTTGGTGCCTAATGATAATGATAATAACGACTACGCTGATGGGATTGGCAATGGGTTTTTGAAGGTGAAGAAGTCGAACTGGAAAGGAAAATATGGCGACCGTGGTGGCAGGCCGATTTCGTACCGATTGAATCGGTTGAGATTAATCATCCAAATTGTTCGCTTCATTTCGCTGGTGCTCTATCTTCGCATGCCCACGTGTCCTTGGACGGTAAAACCGTGTGCATATCTATCTGCATGTAATGCTGCTCTATCAAAAAGTCAAGTTGTGTGCTTCATCGTTTCGCCGCCCGCAGTATCGGTCACTCGGTCGACATTGGATTTCAGCGTGATGTGGTTGAGTTGTTCGTTTTTGTTTTACTTATTTCGCTTTTTAAAGTTACCACCGCCGCGCTGCTGGTGAGCTTCGATGAAATGTAGAGCCTTCGGGCAATGAGGTGAACTCCATTGCGCATATGTCTGTGTGGCTTTTAGGAAGGCGGATGAAATTATCTTAATCTGCTTTTGGGGGGTTTTTTTACCTTCTGCACTCGCAAGTTAGTACAGGGTGCTCTTGAGATGTTCAAGTTTAAGCTTCCCTCCTTTTGCGCCATTTATTGCGTATCTTTTTCAATGCTTAATTCAATCGATACGGTTCCACGGTGAATGTCATAAACGTTGTATTACAATTGTATAACTGGTGCAGGAGATATGTGAGAACGAAGGTTGCTATTCGTTATTTTGCAGCACAAACTTTAATGAGCGTAAAACTTCACTTAATTCAGATATACACTTAAAAGCTCATAAAAAAGTAATTTCCAGGATTTTTGAAAGACTTCTGACTGGAAACTTTTCAGTGTTCCAGTTGTGCAATGCAAGTGACAAAGTTGAAAACATTACTGGAAGCTGTTCAAGTTGAGCTGGAATGTGTCAAGGTAAATCTTGAACTTTCGCCACTTTTTGAAACACTTGCAAGTTGAACTTGATTCTGATTAAAGCTTTCTCGAGCATTGGAGTTCTCGGCAAATTGTGAAATTTCTAAACAAAATCAATTTTGACAAAAGTTTCTGAAAGTTGTCAGTATTAGAGATCTACTTTGACACATTCCAGATCTTCTTGAAACTCAGAATTCTTGTGATCTAAAAAATAATTAATTACCAAAGTTATCCTAGAATACTAATAAAAAGTGTATAGAATATCCGATAAAATTCTCAGTTTCAATTCTCAGGTCTCTGAGAAATTTTGGATGCTGTCTTAAAGATTTTTAAGAATTTTGAAGATTCGTAGGAAGTTTGCGTTTTTGCATGGCTCTTTCGGCTGTAACTTCGTTATTTATCGATCAATGAATTTGAAACTTACCTAAAAGTTCTGAGACTTTAGGCTTTGAGAAAAACAACCCTTAGGTAACAAAAGCCGCTGTCGGGTGAATAATAACCGAACATTAAGAATGAAACCTATTGAATAGAGTAGTCCATACCGTACCGCAATGATACATTGATACTCTCGTATGAAGCTTATTACTAGTTCACCATTTTTCCAATCTCCTACGCGCGCTTGTTGACGTTGCAAAAAAAACTCCTCCCCCTATACATCCCTCCAACCATTTCCCAGCGGGAGCATTACAGCGATAATGACGCAGGTACGTGCCACGATTAAGGAAAGTTCATACGGGAAGGCTGCCCTGGTTGGGCAGTTATTGCTCACGTAAAGCTTGAAGGTGTTTTGGGAAGAAGCGAAGCGGGCGGGAGAAAAAAAACACGAGAAGCTATCGAGCGTAAGTGTCGGGCAAAAATAAGGGAAGCAAAAATGAGCAAAGTGAGAGTACGATTAGATTCGGTCTGAAATTGGGCGATTAGTTAGATTAGGCAATTTTTTGTCCGGTTTGGTTGCGCCGGTTGCGCTACGTTTCCATTTGGTTGCCGTTTTTCCCCATTTCATTTCCAGGAGCTTTAAGATGACCGATTTGATATGGTTCTCTTTCCTACGGTTTCCAGCCGGTACCACTCTTGGCTGAAAGGTGTGTTTTCTCTCTCTTTTACCTCATGTTTGACCATGTTTCCCTTTGTCTTCAATCTTTTCTTTAATCCAACGTACTCAGCAGACTCGTCGATTGTTATAAGGTAAACGCGTACGCTAAAGGGTAATCGGTACGGTTATCGTGCTGTTATTTCCAGGCGGGATATAATATTGCTTGGTTACGTGCATTTATTTTTCTATACTTCTGTTAGCAATTTTTCGCACATTTTATCGAAAAATACTTAGCGTCAACGGGTAAGCCCGTTGTTTGTTTCCCTACTTTCCTGGAGGAATTCTGGAAAAGAAAGCCGAAGAAAAATCACTCTCCATCAGGAAAAATTAATAGGGAATGGGGGGTAAATGGGGTGTGTGTTTACCTGTCGGTATGGGCATTTTTTTTTCGGTAAATCGATAATAGAAAGTAATTATATTGATGATTACGGTGTATTATGAAGGAATGAGCGAAAAAGAAAGGTCGTTTTATGTGTGGTTGCGTGTGAGCTTTTTTCACTTTCTTTGGTTGGAACTATTACTTTTTGTTATTCCTATATTGTATTACAAAAATATTATACTAAATCTGATCTGTTCTGTTTTCTGATTCTATGTTGTGTAGTCTGAAAAGTTTTTTTTTTAAATTTTATCAAAAACTTTTTAATCCTAGTTTCTATTGCACTTTCGTTAGACTCAATGGTGCCACACACACTTATACTACCGAACAACTATATAAGTAGTTGAAATTATGTATATAGAAGTAAGCGTAAGAAAAGAAATGGTGGTGCAAGCCAGCGGGAAAGGACGGTACATGATATGTTGCCGCATGCCTTTGGCCTTAATGATAATCGCACACACGCTGATAATCTGGATAATGGTTCATTGCGCTGTAGCTTAATTTCGTTTGCCCCTTTGGGCACTTACCACCGACCGTTCGCCCTTTTTTACTCCATCTACCAACTACTTGACACGGTTTTTGATTGTAATTATTTTCTTTTGGTGATGATTTTTCTTCACCGCCGGCAGGCCGAATGTGTATTGTATTGCCATTGGTAGCAAACAGGGGTTGCGTAAGGGCAAAATTAGCTTATAAAAGATTACGTAAACACAACAAAAAAACTCCAAAGCAAGAGTGATGTTTGTCATTGCGATTGTTTGGTTTAGATAAAGAATAAAACATTCATGCATCATTTTGACATTTTGTTGTTCTTTAAAGACTCAAAAGATGCTTATGAAAAAGGTTGCATCGTACTTTGTGATACAATTTAAATTCACTTACTTTCAAGTTGGTTTTGGTGATAGTACTTTACATATTCTTGCCCACAGATTTGAAGTCCATGGGGACGAGAAGTCGTCCCTCACAATTCATGCGCTCGAACGTTAAACCCTTCAATCTCATCGCACCGGTGTAAAGCATTTGGTTGATGTGTTCGAGTGCCATTAGTCAGATTTATTGCGAGTTTGCTAGTGCTTGGCGCAGCCATTTTTCTTCTGCCCTTACTGCTCGTTGGACCATACCCGCCAACGATCGGTCCATTCGGAGTGCTGAACGGTGGAAGAACATCATCACTGTGAATGTTGCAATACTAGAGCATATGTTTGCATAGAGCATAGCGTTTGAAATGAATTTCCACGTGGTAACGCACACCAACACGCGAAGGGTTGACATTTAGTGCGAATGGACGCGCGATGGACACGAGTGTCTCGTACAACAGGTCGTGGTATAAGACCGCAAGACAAAACACACGTCCAGTAGCTGCTGTAGGTGAAACCGTGGCGATGGTTCCGTTCGAGGACGAACGATTAGTGATTAGACAGATGCATGAGTGACGGGGACAGGTGAGGGTGATTGGTGACCATCCGCCATTTTCAGTAGGCCCTGGGACCTAATGCTATCAATTGGGTTATCTTATTCATATTTATCTGTTGAGATGTTTGCCTTTTTTTTGTCGTTCTCTCTCTCTCGCCCCCTCGAGCGATCGTTACAGACAGCTGCCTCTCGAGTTTAAGTGCTTGCCGAACGCCTAGAGAAATAGAAGGGGTATGAATAATGTGGTCCAATATTTGAAATTTTATTGCGCCCATGGTTGTCATGGGGCTGGGTTGACGCTCTCGGGTCAATTTAATGCAAGGATATCCATAAGTGTGTCGACGCTTTATTACGGTTGAAGTTATCTGATATGAATTGTAAGCGTTTAGATTTATGGTCCTATTTTAATTCAATTTGTTTTATAATTTTGTACGAACTTTTGAAACTGAAGGAACTGGGAATCTTTGTATGTTTTTGCGACAAAAGACGTACAAGTTTTTTTTGTTTGCTAAATGTAGAAAGTTTTCTCGCATTAAATCTTTCACATAACAAACCAAAATTGGTTATATTCGCCATCTATCTTCACAGTTTTCAAAGAAATCAATCGTACAGCAAAACCGAATTAATGCTCTCGACGGCACTCGATCGTGTTGGGCAGATAAATGCTGCGCCCATGAATTGCTTCATTAGTGTGTGGTGAGCGAATGGGTCCCACCGTGTACAGGCCTGCTGATAATATCTGCGCGAAGGCAATTTCGGAATTATTCTTACCGAAAACCACGCAATCATCATCCGGGCACGTCAAGGTTGATAGTGTGCTATCCAAAAGCGTTCGCTCAACCCCGTTGCCTTTTGGTTTAGTTGGATATAATTTTTTTTTATCTATTCCGGACGCTGGAATAGGTAGCGATCCGGGTGAGGTGTGTGCCCTGGGCGGCATACAGACGCGGAGGGCATGATGTGAATTCATGAAAATAGTTCTCACGACTTTTCGAACATTGTATGAGATGTGGGCCCGGGTTTGGCTTGGTACCGTCTTGGCTTATAGAGGGGCGGAAGGATGGTTGTAGCAGCGGGCGATGTTTTATTTTTCGTTCGTCTTCGTCTGGCGGGTCCGTGAATCCCCTCCCAGACCCCCGTTC
>STHC01021219.1:0-29378 GCA_016254315.1 Anopheles parensis
CTTCAAATTCTAGAAGATCGTAGCATTCGAAATGAAGAACCCATGGTCAAAAGGTAAGAGGATTGAGCCGTAGAATGAAAACCATTATGAAGAAGAATAAGAAAATTTTTAAAAGTGTGCGATAATTTCTACAGATCTTGCGCTGATGTTCCCTCGACGGGTATCTACACCATTCAACCGGAAAAGCCCTTCAAGGAACCGATGACC
Organism: Anopheles parensis; assembly: GCA_016254315.1. Lineage (NCBI taxonomy): Eukaryota > Metazoa > Arthropoda > Insecta > Diptera > Culicidae > Anopheles > Anopheles parensis. The sequence continues at coordinate 208 of STHC01021219.1, forward strand.
GTGCTGTGCGATCAGGAGTACGATACAGGAGGATGGATCGTGATTCAACATCGCTTTAATGGATCGATGAACTTCTTTCGCAACTGGCAGGAGTACAAGAATGGATTTGGAAATCTGGAAGGAGAGTTCTGGTTGGGTTTGGATCGTATTTATCAGTTGACCGCTTCACAACCACATGAGTTGGTAGTCCTCCTGGAAGATTTCGAAGGCAACAAAACGTTCGCCAAATATGATAAGTTCGAGATTGGACACGAGAACCAAAAGTATGTAGTCACAAAATTAGGTGAATATTCGGGAACGGCTGGTGATTCTTTTAGTGGCACAAAGGGGATGAAATTTTCCACATTCGATGCGGATAATGATGCGTGGGAAACGCACTGCGCAATTTCACTAGCTGGTGCCTGGTGGTACGATAATTGTGGTATAAGGTATGTAAATATTCGGTAACGGTATGGTGACGAATTGATTATATGGCTTGACTTTACAGGACTGGTGGAAGGCAAACGGCTCAAAGTGTATTCGTTCGATGGCACCAAAAGCTAATCGAAAGTACGATAAACAAAAGCAACCTCAATGGACAATATCTGCGAGGAAGTACAGTAGAGTTCGGTGCCGGGATGGGATGGGAAACTTTCCGTGGGCAACATTATGCACTAAAAACATCGAAAATGATGATAAGACAAAGGAAGGCTTAGTTCATTACCTTCGTGATTCTCTTATTGAATAAAGTGCCTTAAGTCATCAGCAACAACATGTATCTATTTATACTATTTAGTTTGGTGCTCACCAATTTAAAGTTTTTTGATTCATTCGACTAGTTTATTGGTCCGGTTACAGTATGAAGCCACTTTGCAAACATATCTTCCCAGTAGAAGTAAAGAGTGTTAATTTTGGACCGTCAGACATTCCTGTTTGGCAATGTAGCAATTATCAGTACGTACTGTACTGTGAGTGTAATAGCCAACAGTTGCCAAACTTTCAGTTGATAAAGCAGCATAACTAACTTGTACACTCACTAGCGCCTCACATTTGTATGAATGAAAAAAATACACCACACATTAAGCATCTCTCCCAGTGCCCAAGGTCAATCAAATGATAAATTTGAAACTTTCTCTATGAGCGGCTGACATATATAAAAAGGTCTGCATTTAGTTGACCGCTTCATTGTTACAGTTTTGCCAGTGTTATCAACATGTTCAAGATCAACCTTCTATTTCCTTTGACCCTGTGTTGTACCATCGTTGGTGTGCAATGTACTTTAACTCCAGATACAATGAGTGTTGCACAGGGAGGTTTCGCTTTCGAAATGATCATGACCAAATTGAAACATCTAGAGGATCGTTGGGCTGAGAAAGAAGAACAAATGGAAAAAAGATTAAGCGATTTGAAGTGTAGTGTGGAAACCATCATGCGGCAAAAGAACGATTCAAGCAGAGTGAGTGATAATGTGTACAGATCCTGCGCCGAAGTTCCCACTTCCGGAATATACAAAATTCAACCGGAAAAGCATTTTAAGCAATCAATAACCGTGTCTTGTGATCAAGAGTATGATTCGGGTGGATGGACTGTGATCCAACATCGCTTTAATGGATCAACGAACTTTTTGCGCAATTGGAAAGAGTACAAGCATGGGTTTGGAAATTTGGACGGTGAGTTCTGGTTGGGTTTGGATCGTATTTATCAGTTGACAGTGTCGGGTCAGCATGAGTTAGTAGTGCTGCTGGAAGATTTCGAAGGCAATAAGACGTACGCCAAATACGATCTGTTCGAGATTGGCGATGAGGACGAAAAGTATGTATTGAAGAAGCTAGGCGAATATGCGGGAACGGCTGGTAATGCTTTCGGTGGCGCAAAGGACATGAAATTTTCTACATTCGATGCGGATAATGACACATGGGAAAAGCAGTGCGCGGTTACGTTTAGTGGTGCCTGGTGGTACAGTAATTGTCATGGAAGGTACGTCAGTAATTGTTTAAGTGAAGGAATGGATTTACCAACTGCATGCTATTTACAGCAATCTCAATGGAAAATATCTTCGCGGAGAAACGAAAGAATACGCAACTGGGATGGTATGGAGCTCTTTCCGAGGGCATCATTATGCACTCAAAACATCAAAAATGATGATAAGACCAACGAAGGTTTAGTTCACAATTGTTTAATAATAAAAAATATAAAAATTTAAGATCTTTTTTTTTGTGTGGGAATTATTAGGTCAAATAAAGCTCTCATAAAATAAATACCATATCTTATCCATAGCTACGTATTGTTGATTATTTTACACGGTTATAAGGTTTGATGAGCAAGTTCTAAGGATTTATATGTATTCCAAAATCATTATTATCGTTTTCTAGCAAATACAGGTTACTCAAACACTTTGTTGATTTGAAGGGTTTCTCGGTGTAAATTTCAATTATTCCTGGTCGGCGATTTAGCGATTTATCAACAGTACAACTCTTGTAATACGGGTAATAGTTGCCATACTTTTACCAGATAAAGCAGTATAATGAACTTCTATACTCAACGTCATCGCACACTGAGGAGGTTTAATATAAATAAAGGGAATTATCAGACAGTGAACATTTCTCATATTGCCCATGGTCAATCAAAAGATAAGTTCGACATTTTCTTTGAACTGCTGACGGATATATAAAGTTCTACATGCAGCTGCCAGTGTTATTTTTACAGTTTTGCCAGTGATATCAACATGTTCAGTCTTCTCTTTACGTTTACTCTGTGTAGTACCATTGTTGGTATAAAATGTGATTTAACTCCAGATACAACGAGTGTAGTTCATGTTGGTTTTGCATTCGAAATGATCATGACGAAACTGCAATTTCTACAAGATCGTTTCACTGAGGTAGAAGAGCAAGTGGTAAAAATGTTAAGTGATTTAAGCAGTAGAATGGAAAACATCATGCAACAAGAAAATCATCCTTACGGCGTGTATGGTAATGCGTACAGATCTTGCGCCGAGGTTGCCTGGTCGGGAATATACAACGTTCAACCGGAAAAAAACCTTCAAGAAACCGATAAGCGTATTGTGCGATCAAGAGTACGAATCGGGCGGATGGATTATGATTCAACATCGTTTTAACGGATCGACGAACTTCATTCGCAATTGGAATGACTACAAAAAAGGGTTTGGAAATTTGGACGAGGAATTCTGGTTGGGTTTGGATCGCATTTATCAGTTGACAGCTTCACGACCGCATGAGCTGGTAGTGCTGATTCAAGATTTCAATGGCAATAAGACGTACGCCAAATACAGCAATTTTGAAATTGGTGATGAGCGTGAGAAGTATATAATGAGGAACCTAGGCCGATATTCGGGAACAGCTGGAAATTTTTTAGAGTATTTTAAGGACATGAAATTTTCCACATTCGATGAGGATAACAGAATGGCGGATAGTAATTGCACGATCCTATATACTGGAGGCTGGTGGATCAACGATTGCAGTTCAAGGTATGCTAGATCTCGGTAATGTGAGGGATAGTAATAGTTTTATAGTTTGCATTTCATTTACAGCACTATCAATGGATTGTATCTTCGCGATTCGTGATTTCAAACATCGAAAATGATGATAAGACCAAAGAAGGATTAGTTCATAACTTTTTAATAAATGAATACATTGCGGTTGGTCGTCTTAGCTTATGTCAAAGAAACAGGTCAATTAATAAATAAAAGCGCACGTACCATAAATACCATAACACAATACAATACAATAGAATAAAATCATAAAACCATATTTCTGATTTTACCATCAGTATATGCGTTAGTGTACATCAATGGGCAAAATTTAATTAATAAACGAATTAAATTCGTTTCTTCTCGGTACCTGACTGCAGTCCAACTTTATCAGTTAATTGATAATTGGAATATTGGATATATTGGAAACAATTACTGAGTCGTGACAATATTTACTTTTTTAGCAGGCACAATTACAGGTCAAAACAATGTATGCAACGGCTATAGACAAACACCAAGTTGTCCAATTCCCAAAAAGCATATTTCTATAGGAAAGTAATGAGAAAAGTTCATTTAACAAATTTTAAGTTGTTGTTAACTGTTTCTGTATGATGATAAGCTGCCGTAAAATTTCACAAATTTGAGCAGTAGAAGACATTTGTTTGGAAACAACAAATTATAACTACATGGTAGTTAGTATTTTTTGTTCCATTTTCTGTATAAAACGTTTATGCAAACAGTCTGTAAGGAAGTAGCGCAACACGAACCACAAAGTGAGCAGTACGGTCTGGTCGGTTTGCAGGAAATAGAAAACAAAAAGTGCAAATTTCTCACAGTGTTCAAGTTCAAACAACAGATACAACTGTTTCTAACTGGTTCTAAGGAAAACAGAAAAAAAACAACATTCCACTGTGCAAATTTCACACACCGTTCAAGGTCAAACAACACATACAATTGCCTGTGTTGGCTTTCCAGCCGCGTACCACTTGCTTCGAAACGTGTAGCGTTACCATCCAATGCGTAATATTACGTTCGAATTAGATGCCGTTACCATCGTAATGTATGACGGTCTTTTGACTAAAATTGAAACAAGCGAGGAAAGCCTGGACCTGTTGCTTCCGCAACCTAAGGTTGAAGTGAAAGTGGCGAGATGTAATCCCAACCCAAGCCTTTCATCTACCATTATTAAACTTTCAAATTTACCGAAGCGCATTGAATTAAGAAACATGAACTTTTTTTTCAACAAAATTAATTTCTAATAATTATAAGCAAGTGCAAGCCGGGATGAGTTAAGTGGGCCGAACACTAGGTGACAAATGAAGCGTGCAAAATATAAAATCAAAATACAAGACAATTTGCTAGTTGACAAGAAACAAATTGAAAATAAAATGCTCTAGCTGTAAAACATCCAATAGCAATTCCGTTCGTTTCACTGGTAACGGCATTCGTTGCAAATGTAACGCCACACATTTCGATCGTAACGGTTCGTGATTCGAAACAAGTGGCACGTAGATTGAACATGGCTGGTATAATGTTGTTTAGAAGAAAATCATATATAAGAAGGTCAACTGTTGGCTGCCAGTGTCACTGTTACTGTTTTGCCAGTGTTATCAACATGTTTAAGCTCAACGCTTTATTCGCATTAATTCTCTGTTGCACCTTCGTTGGTATGCAATGTGATTTAACTGCATCTTCATCGTGTCCATCCCAAGGTGGCTTTGCTTTCGAAATGTTCATGCCCACTATGAAATTCCTAGAAGAATGTTGGAATGCAAAGAGGATTAGAAGGTGAGTGGTTTGTGGCGAAAGGTTGAAATCTTCCTGCTGCAAGAAATTTATCCATTTATCAACGCGTATGATCATGTGTACAGATCTTGTGCCGAGGTTCCCTCTTCCGGAATATACAACATTCAACCGGAGAAGCCTTTTGAGGAACCGATGACCGTGCTGTGCGATCAGGAGTACGATAAAGGAGGATGGATTGTGATTCAACATCGCTTCGATGGATCGATGAACTTCTTCCGCAACTTGAAAGAGTACAAGCATGGGTTTGGAAATTTGGATGGTGAGTTTTGGTTGGGTTTGGATCGCATTTATCATCTGACAGTTGCACGACCACATGAGGTGGTATTCCTACTGGAAGATTTCGATGGCGTAAAGACGTACGCCAATTATGATCTGTTCGAGATTGGAGATGAGGACGAGCAATACGTATTGAAGAAGCTAGGCGGATATTCGGGCACGGCTGGCGATTCTTTTGGTATTGCTAATACCATGAAGTTTTCCACATTCGATTCGGATAATGATATGTGGGATAAACACTGTGCAGCCGCATTTACTGGTGCCTGGTGGTACAGCAATTGTCATGCAAGGTATTTCAATATTGGATTATATGAAGAAACGGCTATAAATTTACCGTTTGCTTCTCATTTACAGCAATCTTAATGGAAAATATCTTCGCGGAACAACGGCAGAATATGCAACTGGGATGGTATGGAAAACGTTTCGCGGGTATTATTATTCACTAAAAGTTTCAAAAATAATGATAAGACCAAAAATGCCTTAGTTGATTGATAATACAATATCCTTCAAAGCATAAAACGTCGTTATTGAACGAATAATTGAAAGCAGGAAAAACGAAGACCCAATAAACCATTAAAAAAATTAATAAAGGTTTATTACATTGATGTTTGATTATTACAGATTGTTTTTAGTTTTTCTCTTTGTAGAACGGATCATTGTCGGGTTTGTTAGTTGTGTTGGTTTTTGCTACTTGAATTGAATCTATTAGCTATGGCATATGTCTTCGTAAAACACAACCACAGGGTTCTTGTCTGGTTGGAATGTGTAATCTAAGCGTTGCTACCTTGCTAGTTCGCCTTCAAAGTTTTGGCGGCCCAATCCACCTCAGAAACTCCTTATCGATTGCCTTAACTCATACGATTTAGTATGTAATTGTACATGTTGTAAAGTCCTACAGGCAGTTTAACCAAAGCACAGGAATGCACAATCTGGACGGGAGTTTTGGATGGGTTTGAATCGAATTTATTAGTTGACTAACGATAACTTGAGCCGGTCGAGCTGCTGGAACATTTCAAAGACGATAAGACTAACGTCAAGTACGATCCGTTCGAGATTGGAGACGAGAACCGAAAGAATAGTCATAAAAGCAGGTAAATATTCGAGGAGTGCTGGTGTTTCTTTCAGTGGTCCAATAGACATGAAATATGCAACATTTGATTTGGATAATGATTCATGTGGTTCAATAATGATGTGAATCCGATCGATCGCAATAATAAATCCATGCTGAATTGTAACATTAATGTGTTTTAAGGTTTTATAAGTATGCTTAAAGATTAATCATCCTTCTCTGGCAAGAAGATATTGTCCCAATATTGTTGGGTTCAAGGATTTCTCAGTACAAGATATGCGTTGATCTCTGACCCTCGAATATTCCTGGTCGGCGAATAGTCAAGAGTTGCATACTCAGATAAAGCAGCCAGTGGCGGATCAAGCTTCTCAGAGGTCCTAAGCGGAATGGTAATTAAGGACCCAAAACTAAAGAGGGTCGCACTGTCTTCTTCTTCTTTTTCTTCTTATGCGGGATGTCTGTGACCTCCTATGTTCAGTGAAACCTCTGTTTCCTGTTCATATTCAGAGATTTACCTCTCCTTAAATTTGCCTTTCGACTTTTGTGAGCCATATTGGCATTTGGGTATTTTTTTAAAGATAAGATTTTTAAAGATAAAGTTAAAGATTGGCGATCCGTTGGATACCGACCAAGTTATAGGCAAAACTTGGTGCAAAAATATGCCTTATGAAATTTTCGAGTTGAATTTTTTTTTTTATTCTTTTTTTAATTTAAAGTATTATTTGAGTGAAAAGAAACTTATTTCAACAGTCATTTTTGGAGGCCCTATCTGCCAATCCTCGAAGCCCCTAAAACTCGATGGTTGCGATGACTCGGGGGGGAGGGTGGGGTGGTGTTTCGGGACCTCAAAACAGGGCCGGGGTCCCACAACCAACGCAAGAAATTAACTGGAGTGTTGCAATATTGTAAGACATGCATATTGAACTCTGAAAGCGCCAACAATTTCGGGCCCCTTGAGCCTCGGGACCTCCGCGGCCGCTTAGTTTGCGTAGTGGATGATCTGCCTTTGAAAGCAGCATAATGAACTTGTATACTCATTGAAGTGGTACCGTCGTAAGACCGTTTTAAATGTGTAATAGTTTTACGGTCGCGTTGTAATAAGATCACGCGCACTCTCCTCATTAGGCATGTCGCGTAAATTCGAGCTCATACTTTCCGCGTGTATGGTGGGGCTCAGTAACATTACCGTTACTCTTTAAAAGAAAACTAAAAGAAAGGTTGTGGATAGATAAAACTTTAAACAGAAAATTACATTTTCCGTCTTGAATATGTCGTTGGTTTCGTTCGATCATTGGCTTCGAGTTACAATTATTGATTGATCAATATCAATTGCGGTTCGAAGAAAAACTAAAGATGTATGCTTAATTATCATTCTTCGATTCAGTATCCATCGATGCTTGGTTCATTGCTATCAATTCTATATTTGTTCGTTTTGCATAAAATCGATCCATTCTTTGGAGGCTTGAAAGATGTCTTTCCGATTTGTGTATTTGCTGAAAATTTGTCATGCTGATCAGTCGTGCTGATTCATTCTAATACTTGCTTGAATTATGGGTAGATTTATTTGTTCACTGGATTGCGACCAGTTGCTAAGTTGGTGAGATTGTGCCTTTTAGTAAAATACGCGTTGCTGTTTCCTGTTTATGCATGTGCGCTTTCTCTGTTCAAAATGATACTGCACAATGTACTCGTGTTGTGAACTGTTTATCAATTATGCTACACATGGATGAAAGCAATTATCAGACAGCGAACATTTCTCACATTGCCCATGGTCAATCAAAAACTGTGTTTGGCTGTTCCTTTTGAATTAATGATGGGTATATAAAGTTCTACATTTAGCTGCCAGTGTCATTGTTACAGTTACACCAGTGTTATCAACATGTTCAAGATCAACCTTCTATTTGCGCTTACTCTGTGCTGTACCATTGTTGGTATACAATGTGCTCCAACTGCCGATACATCTAGTGCTGTTCAAGGTTTCGCTTTTGAAATGATCATGACGAAACTGCAATTTCTAGAAGATCTTTTCACTGAGAAAGAAGAACAAAAGATAAAAAGGTAATTGGTTTGAATGGTAAAATAGAAACTAATAATGAAAAAGAAGAAACATTCAAACAAAGTGCTTGACAATGTGTACAGATCCTGCGCCGACGTTCCCTCTTCCGGTATATACAACATTCAACCGGAAAAGCCCTTCAAGGAACCGATGAGCGTACTGTGCGATCAAGAATATGATTCGGGTGGATGGATTGTGATTCAACATCGCTTCGACGGATCGACAAACTTCTATCGCAATTGGAAAGAATACAAAAATGGGTTTGGAAATTTGGATGGGGAATTCTGGTTGGGTTTGGACCGTATTTATCAGTTGACCGTATCACGACCACATGAGCTGGCGGTGTTGCTGGAAGATTTCGATGGCACAAAGAAGTACGCCAAATACGATCAGTTCGAGATTGGAGACGAGAACCAAAAGTATGTAATCACAGAACTAGGTAGCTATTCTGGAACGGCTGGCGATTCTGTCAATGTTCATAAGGGCGTGAAATTTTCCACATTCGATGCGGATAATGATGTGGTAGACAGAAATTGTGCAATGACAGAAACTGGCGCGTGGTGGTACCGTGAATGTTATCGCAGGTACATTAGTAATCGATTCCTTGTATATATAGTGATATACTTACCATTGCCATCCTATTTACAGCAATCTCAATGGAAAATATCTCATTGCAAAATATGGATTATTGTTCATGTTTCGAGCGCATTACTATTCAAAATCTACAAAAATAATGATAAGAACAAAGAATCATTAGATAATCGTTTTTGAATGATCTAAACGATGTAAAGAAAGAAAAGGTAATAAACTACACAAAAAGTATGTTTAAACTACTGATGGCCGAAAACCTCGGGTTGGAGATTAACGAGGCAAAAACCAAATTGATGGTTGCAATAGTAGCGTCGTGTTTATGAACATCGTGGCTTAAGCAGAGGTGACGTACAGATGATGGTAACACGGTGAGCACCGGCAACGACATTGATATTCAGATCAATGCTATCGGCCAAGTATGAGGAAACTTTTGCACTCGAAATCAAAAAAGGAAGATTTTAGATTTTAAAAATGTTAATTTTAATTTTACTTAACAAAGGCTCACTTAAAGAGCCACAAAATGCATCCAATGGCTGTGGACAAACTCCAGGTTGTACAATTCCTAAAGGTGATTCCTACCCACGAGTTAAAAAGTCTATTTTCATTTATGTACTAAATGTGTTACAGTCCATTACAGTCTGGTATTCGTCGATCAAAACTTCCATTAAAGTATGAACCGTTTATCAGATGAGCAGTCAGGGTAAGTAATCGACATGCATGAATGTAATGTATTTTTAGATTTTATATGCATGCTAAACGATGAATTATAGTGCTCCAGGAAAGAGAGATTGTTCCAACGCTCCGTTGATTTGAAGCGTTCCTCAGTACAAGTTATTAATATTAATTCGGTATCAGATATTCGTATTCGTCAAACCAGCGAGTTATCAGCAGTACAACTCTTGTAATACGGGTAATAGTTGCCATACTTTTACCAGATAAAGCAGTATAATGAACGTGTATACTCAATGTCATCGCACATTGAGGCCTTTTGATATAAATAAAAGGAATTACTCAGTGAACATTACTCACATTGTCCATGGTCAATCAAAAGATAAGTTTGACTTTCTATTTGAATTACTGAGGGATATATAAAGTTCTACATTTAGCTGCCAGTGCCATTGTTACAGTTTTGCCAGTGATATCAACATGTTCAAGATCAATCTTGTCTTTACGTTTACTCTGTGCTGTGCCATCGTTAGTATGCAATGTGCTCTAACTGTCGATACATCTAGTGCTGTTCAAGGTGGTTTCGCTTTCGAAATGATCATGAATAAACTTCAAATTCTAGAAGATCGTAGCATTCGAAATGAAGAACCCATGGTCAAAAGGTAAGAGGATTGAGCTGTAGCAACGAAACCATAACGAAGAAATGAAACAGCTCTAACAAAGTGTGTGATAATGTGTATAGGTCCTGCAGTGGTGTTCCCTTTTCGGGCATTTACAATATTCAACCCGTGCAAACATTCAAGGAACCGATAAGAGTAGTTTGTGAACAAGATATTGAATGGGGCGGATGGATTGTAATTCAACATCGCTTTAACGGATCGACGAACTTCGAACGGAGTTGGCAAGATTACAAGAATGGGTTTGGAAACCTGGAAGGAGAGTTCTGGTTGGGTCTGGATCGTATTTATCAGTTGACCGTTTCACGACCACATGAGCTTGTAATGCTACTGGAAGATTTCGATGGCAATAGGACGTACGCCAAATACGATCAGTTCGAGATTGGAAACGAGAAGGAAAAATACGTATTGAAGAAGCTAGGTAATTATTCGGGAACGGCTGGCGATTCTTTCAGTCGCTCGAAGGGTATGAAATTTTCTACATTCGATTCGGATAATGACATATGGGTAAACAATTGTGCAGCAACATATGCTGGCGGCTGGTGGTTCCGTAATTGCCATTTTAGGTATGTTAGTAAGCGATTGTATGGAGATAGCGCTGATAGATTTAACATTTGCATCCCATTTACAGCCATCTTAATGGAAAATACCTTCGAGGAAGCACAGAAGTACCTTCAACTGGAATGGTATGGACCAGCTTTAGAGGGCAGCAATATTCCCTAAAAACTACCAAAATTATGATAAAACGTAGTAGGAGTTTAAAGTATTGGTGAACAAATACATGTCAACATATAAAAGATCGGAATTGAACGCTCAAAATGTTCAGAGGCGGATCGCTCCTAGGAGCAGACTACGCGGGGATGAGAAGGTCCCGGATTTAGAAAGAGCTCTGTATACCGATATTATTAATAAGTAGAAACATCATATTGTTAGTTTGTTATCGTCGTTTCTTATTGTTCTTTCTGTGTTGTAACTTGATCACAAACAATTCGAACTAGAGCCAGGGATTCCAAAGGGATTCCAGTTTAGGAACTGGAACTTAGGAGCTTTCGTTTCTGAACACTTTCGTTTGGAAAAAAGGAAGTACGGAAAAGGGACCCTAAAACTTTCCTCTTTCAGCCCCCTTTCTGTATTTCCAATTATTACGCTCAGGGCGTATGAAAATAAAGGAATAAAAACTAAAAATCTTATAACTATTTCAACGGTGTAAAACCATCGTTTCTTTTGAAATAGTACAAAAATAGTAAAATCAGAGAAACAGATTTTAAATACCCTGAGCATTATTATGTTCATCAAATATTGCTCATTGTTTTAATTGGTTTTCATTATATTTCTTCACATCCGAAAACGGAAGCTTGGCAATTTACTTTTGCTTACCGAGCTTGGTGACAAAGATGTTTCAATTTCTTGAAGATTCGAATCGATGTATATCCCTTTGCGCAAAATGCGCTAATAAGGTAATAATGAACAACGCCATGGTTACTATGATAATAACGTCGGTAATTTGTCCATCAACTTCGATTATTTGTGTGGTTGAATCAACATTTTTGAAAAGCAAAAAGTAATTAATTTATTTTCCCTAACATAAATCTAAAGCTAATTGGTGGTGAAGTAAATAAACCATATTGTTAACCATGTTAGTCCAACTAAGTAGAAACACTAATGAAGATCTACATAGTTATGTTTTAGATAATAATAATAACCTTTTTTTCTCCTTCATTCATGTAAACTATTTTAATACTTTAGCTATCATTGTGTAACTTTTAATGATGTTTCTATGTATTAATAAATTAAATATTGAATATGTTTAGTTCAGCATGGAGAACGAAACAAAAAAAAATCTCAACTAAAGCTTTTTGGTATCTTGATACAGTCAACAAAAAGCATCCTTAAGTAAACCATTCTGAACCGGTTCCGATACCCTCCATCACACTGTGTGCAGGTGAAAGAAAGAAACAACAAAAAAGCAAAACGATAGACAAAATCTTTGTAGGTGTTTCCGTTCCCATACAATGGGGTAATGGGTGCGCCATACACCAGGCAGACAGGTGGAACTGCGTCTCGGTGCGCTACGCATGTGTACGCACATGTGTGTATTAGCGTGTGCTTTAAGGGGTGATTTGGGAACAAAATAAACATCCCTTTTTAAAGCTTTTCACATCCGGCACAACCGGCATCCGGTAGTGCTTATGTGGTGTTGGATCTTCTTCATCGATGCGGGATGAGATTGTCTCGTCAATATGTGTAGAAGGTGATTCAAAAACACCTTCCGGTCTATTGAAATCTTGTTTGCCAACCGACGGGTTGAAGGGAACGAGTATCATCAAGCCGCAACACAAGTGCTATCTCAATGTTCCTGCTGTTTGCTATTTGCTTCCTCTAAGTGCTGCACAGCGAAAGGTAAACAAGTAATAATCATCACACTTTGATTTCGGGATGATTGAATCATAAATTACGTTGGTGATATGGAGGGTAATGAATGATGTTTTTGTTTCCAAAACTGCAAAGTTTTTTTTTGCTCAGTTAGAACGACCTGGCCGTATCAAGAAAATGCAAAGTATTGTAAATAGTACAATGAATAAATTTTAATTAAACATAATTGGCCAAACGCTCCCTATTCGCTTCCTGTACGAAAGAATAAATTCAGCGTTTTAAAGACAATGGTTTCTTCTAAACACTTCTGTGCAATATCACACAGACTCGGTTCTGATGTACTTTCCCAGTAAAATATGGGTCAAACGACGGAACACAAAGACTGGTTCCGAATCGTTGGAATGAAAAAAAAAATTCAATTTCTTGTGTCAATATATTCGATGAAACGCTTCTGTTTGAATTTCGAAGCCAATGGAAACTGGTGATGATCGTGACCGGGTTCCCCTTGAACTAGCAACGTGAATAAGCAAACAGATGATTCCCGAGAGACTGATCGAATCGAACGCTTGCCCGGGAAAAAAGGGGAAACAAGAAAGAAAAAAGAAAGAGATTTCCCAACCGATGATACACTCACCCAGTCACCAAAACGGATACATACGAGTATGGTTTGCGGGCCAAATGCAAACCAATGCAAACAAGAAAATTGAATCAGGAAGTCCAGTGCCCAACACCCTTCATCGACACGCGAATGCCATCGGAAGGGTCGGATCGAGCCGTTTATTTACCCCCGTTCAGCTCGAAGTCGTTAGTTTGGCAAGATGGTGTGTTAAAAATTGTCGTAGGTTAATCGAATAACTGCATAAGCGAACATTTTCCATTGTACATTTTAAGCCGCGGCTTTGGACATATATAACATAGAGAAAATCATTTCTTTACTGTCGTCAAGTGAGAAATAATGTGGACCAATACAAACAGGATATTTTTTAGAAACATTCTTGTAGAACCAGGCAAACTTCCCTTTGCCCTTTAACACTATGTTTGATAATGAAATATTGGCAGCGGACATTTTGTTTGTCTTAACATAACCAATATTTCCTTAACAACTCTTGACATTTATCGTAGAAGCATTCAGTCGGAAGCATTGAATGCATTTTTGAATAGATTACAGGAAACTATTTGAATCGCGATCAGGAGAATCAGGTGTTGGTAGGAAAACCCTTCAAAGACTTTAGCGATAGAAACGCTTTTGTTGAGGTTGAACAAATTCCAACAAATGTTAGCTTAAATTTTAGCGCATAACAACATGGGCATTGGTCGATCATTTTACTGATAAACACTATCAGAAGATTGAATACTAATAATTTTAATATTTTAAAGCGTGGTGAATGAACGAAGCGGATGTAAATTCTCACTGTGTTTGTTGTTAGTTCGTGTTCCAACTCATAATCCGGCGATCTTGTCTTTGTTCGTTTCCCAGAAGCTATTGGTTATCGGTTGGATGCTATTTGTTGTGTAAATATATTTTTTGTTGTCCTAGAAGAAGATTTTTTTACACATGAAAATAAACAAAATAAAATTAAAATATAATAGTTGATGCATTATCTAGCAAGTTGGCAAATTTTACTCGCAAAGCTGCAGATGGAGTCATGTACATCTTGTTAGATCGGAACCCGTTGCGAGCTATCCGGTTTTTTTCGCTTATCGTTAAGCCGAGCTCGTGCTCGTGCGCGTGCGCCATTGGGTGTGCCTTGCAATGAGCGGAAATGCTGATTTAACAAGCCGCGTGTAACCCCGTCACTAAACGCTTAGCAATTGTCGCGTTTGCGAAAGTGATTAAGAACGATTTGGCGAACCTCCATATAAAAAAATGCGAAAAGTTGCAATACGTGTATTTTCAGCAAAAAATCGCTATTCGAAGCGCGACTTCACGCCATGACAGTTTTCTGTAATGACGGCCAGGATAGCTCGATTTTGCTGGTAATAACAAGGTAAACAAACACATTTTCAAAAATTACATCGGTTGAGTGATTTTAAATATTGTTTTTATTTTCTTTTAAATTTCAAAATCTCGTAAGGCTATGATAGCCTTACAATTTTTTTGAGCAATTTAGCAAAATTTATAATATGATGTATTGTAATGCAAATTTATTGAAATACGTTTCTTTTCACTCAAATGCTCAATGCTTAAATGAAAAAAAAACAATAAAAAATAAAAAAGAAATTAAAAAATTCTATATATTTTCCAATCTTCTAAGTCTTAGCTTTTTTGCTAGGAAATTTAGCTAAATATATAAATTGATGTAAACAAACCTTGCACGAGAAAAGTTAAACAGCCTTGAAGTCGCGCCAGAATCGCAAAATTATTTTGAAAAATTGAGTTACTTTTGTCGCGTACGCAAAGGCGACAATTGCTAATCATGTAGTGACGAGATAAGCGATGGGGACATTTTTGCATTGGTTATCTTATCCATAATGCCTGGCAGTTTTATGAGGGATAAAAAAACATCAGAGAACTACATTCAGTTCCACATTCGTTGTGGGTGACGATCCAAGTGTTTCAATAATGATTCGGCTACGATGGAGCGCAATCATAAGCCCATATAGACTTGTAAAACAAATGTGTTTTAAGGCTTTATTGGTATTAAAAGTAGAATTATCGTTCTCCAGCAAGAAGAGATTGCTTAAACGCTTCACTGAGTGCAAGGGGTTCTCGGTCCAAGGTAATAGTTATTGCTGATGGGTGAACTAAGTATTAAGCAGCAGTGCCACTCAGGGAATATGAGTAATATTTGTCATACTTGTCATACCAGAGAAAGCACAACAACGAACTTCAAAACAAACTGAGACCGTGGAATATAAATAAAAGGAATTATCACTAAGTGAACATTCCTCACATTATCCATGGTCAATCAAAAGATAAGTTAGACTTTCTCTTTGAACTACTGAGGGATATATAAAGGTCTACATTTAGCTGCCAGTGTCATTGTTACAGTTTTGCCAGTGATATCAACATGTTCAAGATCAACCTTCTATTTGCGTTTAGTCTGTGTTGTACCATCATAGTCGGTTATACTATGCGTATGCAATGTGATTTTATTGACGATACGTCTAGTGCAGTTCAAGGTCGTTTCGCTTTCAAAATGATCATGACGAAACTGCAATTTCTAGAAGATCGTTTCACTGAGGCAGAAGAACAAGTGGTAAAAAAGATTAATGATTTAAGCAGTAGAATGGAAAACATCATGCAACAAGAAAATCATCCTTGCGACGTGTATGATAATGCGTACAGATCTTGCAGCGTGGTTCCCTCTTCCGGAATATATTCCATTAAACCGG
The DNA here is from genome assembly GCA_016254315.1 of Anopheles parensis. Lineage (NCBI taxonomy): Eukaryota > Metazoa > Arthropoda > Insecta > Diptera > Culicidae > Anopheles > Anopheles parensis. Next base: position 16,524 of record STHC01021219.1, read on the forward strand.
ATAACACCTTTAAGGAACCGATGAGTGTGCTTTGTGATCAAGATTACGAATCCGGAGGCTGGATTGTATTTCAACATCGTTTTAACGGATCGACGGATTTCTATCGGAATTGGGAAGAGTACAAGAATGGGTTTGGAAATCTGGACGGTGAGTTCTGGTTGGGTTTGGATCGTATTCATCAGTTGACTGCTTCACGTCCACATGAGTTGGTAGTGTTGTTAGAAAATTTTTATGGTGTAAAGCGGTTCGCCAAATACGATCTCTTCGAGATCGGAGACGAAAATGAAAAATATGTACTGAAAAAGCTAGGTAATTATTCCGGAACGGCTGGCGATTCTTTCATTGACAATAAGGGCATGAAATTTTCCACATTCGATGCGCATAATGACTTACACCCGGGAAATTGTGCAAAAATGTTGACTGCAGCATGGTGGTTTATTCACTGTGGTGTAAGGTATGTAAGTAATCAATACCTTGTATATATAGTGATAATCTTACCATTTGTATCGTATTTACAGCAATCTCAATGGACGATATCGTTACAGAACAAGGCATGGAACTGAATACTTTTTCTCATCCACATTTAGTTGGGCGCATTATTCACTAAAAACTTCAAAAATGATGATAAGACCAAAGACGGCTTAGTCCTTTAATGATGCCATATTTTTAAAAGCACATGTAAATCGATATCGAACGATCCAATTGATTCAAAGAATATTAAATATTGATTCAAAGAGTATTAAACTACACAAATTTAATGTTTTGATTATTTAAGATTGTCGTTTGTTTCAAAGCACTTTAATGCATATAGTTTGAAGGGAAATTATTATGCGATCATTACTAGATATGGGCGGCCCGGTGGTGCATGTGATAAACGGCGCCAGTCCACACGGCCGGACCGGATTCAAATCCCATCCGGACCGTCCCTCCGTAGCAAGGACTGACTATCCGGTTACGTGGTAAAATAAGTCTAGTAAGCCAGAAATGGCCGGCGTGACCTGTAAGGTCGTTCAGCCAAGAAGAAGAAGACTAGATATGTATGCCCTGATTTTTCAACCTATGATATCTATGTAATCGGCGTTCTCCTGGATCTAAACGGACATGTACAAAAAGGTTCCGGAAGTCTCCCAATTGTAAAGAGACATTGAAGAAAAAACGATTATGTTTATCTCTCTATCCAGTAGTTAAATGCATTAAAATTGTCCTTCCATCAGATAGGTCGACAATACGGTAGATGTCGTCATACTAATAGCTAAATAAAATAAAATTCATCATGTATTGGACTATTTTTTTTATTCATTTTGAGGTGCACAATGTGGGTTTTACCCTTATTTCGGGTTTATCACCCTATCGACAAACTGCTCGCCTGAGAGTGAAATTCACGGCTTCAGAAGCGGCTTCACAGCATATCTTGTGAAGCCGTTTTTAGAGAGTGTGTGCGTGAGATTCATTATTTTATGAGAGGATTTATTTTACATATTAATAGTGTACCAGCGGTACAATTAGATTTTTTTGTTTAGTTCGATAGATAATTTTGTTGTTGATTTTATTCCCGTGTATCACCGTAAACGCGTATACAGATAACGTTTAATCCCTTCATGGTTTTTCCCCCATTTATTCTATCTCCGCTCATTATCTTCTGAGTACGTTCTCAGCATTCGTACTTTGCGCCAGCCAGAAATGGAGTCTAGGACCAATAAGGAAGAAAAAACATACACACGTTAGTTAAATATTAACACACCTTGCATTTAGACATGCTTATCTATAAGAAACGGCAAAAAACAAAGTTGCAACCAATAATAAACTAGTATCGAATGGTGACTCCTGTACATGAAACGAGAAAAAACATGATTAATAATTAATATCTCTACAATATACTACAATAAAGTAAAAGTATAACATATTACTTACTTGAGTTACCGGTCCGGCCGTGTGGACTGGCGCCGTTTACCACGTGCACCACCGAGCCGCCCCTGTATCTTGTACCTGTGTAAAGATCTATTAAGGTAGACCAAAAAAATTGACTTTTACTTTCGAAAAAAAAAGGTGTTCGCCCACTGTCTGCGGTAGCGTGGAGGTGCCTGGTCCTTAGTGGGAGATATTGTAACAACATCTAAAGATATTCACTGGTATTATAGTTCAATCGCGTTGATTGGATGAAGATTAACAATTGCCAAATATATTTAGATCCTGATGTTGCTGATCGTGGGACCGTGTGGGCAAACTAGTGCTTACCAAATCTGTTTCAATATTTAATTTACTAACATAAAACCTTTAGAGCAACATCTGTAAAGTCAGACTCGTTCTTGGTTTTCAACCTTTTACGTAGTTTTACTGTTCCAATTATGTTCAAAACCATTAACGATTGAAATACAACAATTTGTAATGTTGTTTAAAATTCCTTCTCTCTGAAGAAAAAGAATAAAGCATGTTCTTCAATGGATCCCAAACCGTTGTTATCTCACTTTTTTTAAGCTAACTTTACTCTGAATAAATGTCAGAGTTTTATTAAGATTCTAAGCTACATGTTTGTCAATATGAAAATGTTGATAGATATCATTGATAGATAAAGAGCTAATCGACACCATCTTGACACTTTAATGAAAACTTTGAGCATGAACTGCCAAATTTTTTATGAACTGCCAAATACAGTATAATTTGAGAAAATATCAAGAATCATACATTAAAAAATGGAAGACAAACTGTTGTGTTGTGCACACCTGCAGCATCTGAGGCGATCCCCGAGGCACTCACCGATAATCCAGCGTTATCATGTAGATGAGTGGCAACCGTTCGGATCGCATTCGCACGGACCCCAGCGACGTTCGATCGTTCCCCCACGCTCACGACGGACGTGCCATTGTTGTTCGTGTCTCGTTTTCTTGTACCGTTGTTCATAAAGTGGTTCTATCAATATTTCAACTAGATAACACAAACCAAAAGCAAATAAACAAATATTTTCTGATCAATGCCTGATGGGGACGCCCAGTACTTTATGGACCCAGTACTTTATGGACCCAGTACTTTATGGACCCGTTCTCAAAAAAAGGTTAGTTGCAAAAAACTGTCGGAAAAATCGCGTTTGCAAACTTTCGCACAATATTTCTTCACCGCAAGAAAGTACGCATGTTACACTATTATGTGATACTAATGAGACGATGCAACTCGCCAAAATTCCCAGAATGATTTCAAGTCAAAGTTTAAAAACATGATATGTTTCACGGACTTTTTGCAAAAATTTTCAAAAACTTGAATACAAATACATTAATGTAGGACCCCCCTTTCAACCACCCTGTCAAATGACAGCAAAAATGACAGCTAGGAGGCGATAGAGTCAGTCGAAGCCAGGCATTCGCGCGTGTCACTATACATAACTTAATACTGTTACCACTAGTATTCCCTTTATCTCACATTAAGAATATAAAATTTTTCCTTTCAAAATCACAAAAAAGTTATCAAAACTGGTTTACAGTTCAGTTACAGTACAAAATATTCGGGAATGGTTGACGATACGTTAAATTCATAAAAGCGCATGAAATGTTCAACATTCGATGCGAATAACGATCCACGTGTTGCAACAATGATTTGGCTACAAACGAGCGTAATCATAAGCCCGTGCAGAATTGTAAAACTAAGGTTTTATAAGTATGATAAAGGATTAATCATTGTTTTCAAGCAAGTATAGATGGTTTCAACGCTGCGTGCGGTTCAAGGATTTCCCAGTACAAGATATGCGTTTAGCTCTGACCCTCAGATATTCCTGTTCGGTGAACTAAGCATTTATCAGCAATGTCACTCTATAAATACGACTAAACGCCAACATTTGCCATACTTTCACCAGATAAAGCACCATAACGAACTTGTATACTAGCATTGGACTATGTAGTCGTGGTATATAAATAATAATAATCAAAGAGTGAACATTTCTCACTTTGTCCATGGTCAATAAAAGATAAGTTTGACATTCTCTTTGAACGGTTTACATATATAAAAAGGTTTGCATTTAGCCAATAGCTTCATTGTTACAGTTACACCGCTGATATCAACATGTTCAAGATCAACCTTCTATTTGCGTTTAGTCTGTGTTGTACCATCATAGTCGGTTATACTATGCGTATGCAATGTGATTTAACTCCAGATACGTCTAGTGCTGTTCAAGGTTTCGCTTTCGAAATGATCATGACGAAACTGCAAGTTATAGAAGATCGTTCGACTGAGAAAGAAGAACAAATGTTAACAAAGTTAAGTGATTTGATCAGTAGAATGGAAAACATCATGCAACAGAAGAACGATTCAAACAAAGTGCGTGATAATTTCTACAGATCTTGCGCTGATGTTCCCTCGACGGGTATCTACACCATTCAACCGGAAAAGCCCTTCAAGGAACCGATGACCGTGCTGTGCGATCAGGAGTACGATACAGGAGGATGGATTGTAATTCAAAATCGCTTCGACGGATCGACAAATTTCTATCGGAATTGGGAAGAGTACAAGAATGGGTTTGGAAATCTGGACGGTGAGTTCTGGTTGGGTTTGGATCGTATTCATCAGTTGACAATATCAGGTCCACATGAGCTGGTACTGCTGCTAACAACTTTCGAGGGCTCTGAGATCTACGCCAAATACGATCAGTTCGAGATTGGAGACGAAAACGAAAAATTTGTATTGAAGAAGCTAAATGGCTATTCGGGAACGGCTGGCACATTGTTTAGCTACAGTGAGCGCATGAAATTTTCTACATTCGATGCCGATAATGACGAATACCCGGAAAATTGTGCAGATAAGATGAATGGAGCATGGTGGTTCAGTAATCGTGGATATCGAAATGGTAGCTGTGGATTTAGGTATGGTGTAGTATTCGGTTCCTTGTGTATATAGTAATAAACTTACCATTTGTATCGTATTTACAGCAATCTCAATGGACGCTACGGAACTCATGATGCCCACTTTATTGGCACGCCCACATTTAATTTTTTTTATTATTCGCTAACAACTTCTAAAATGATGATAAGACCAAAGACGGCTTAGTTGTTTTTTTTACGGCCTGGCCGTATCAAGACTTATTTTACCACGTAGCAGGATAGTCAGTCCATGCTACGGGGGTACGATCCGGATGGGATTTGAACCCGGTCCGGCCGTGTGGACCGGTGCCGTTTATCACATGCACCACCTGTTTGTTCACATGCACATGCACTACCTGCATGTCCCAACTTAGTTGTTTAGTGATATAATATTTTTTAAAAGCACATATAAATCGTTATCGAACGATCCAATTGATACGCGATGAAAATACAATTATTAAACTACACAAAATAAATGTTTTGATTATTTAAGATTGTCTTTTGTTTCAAAGCAGTTTAATGGATGTAGTTTAAAGGGAAATTATAATGCATAGATCTTCAGTAGATATGTATGCCTGATTTTTCAACCTATGATATCTATGTAATCGGCGTTCTCCTGGATCTAAACTGATATATACAAAAAGGTTCCGAAAGTCTCCCAATTGTAAAGCGACATTGAAGAAGAGACGATTATGTTTATCTCTCTATCCAGTAGTTAAATGCATTAAAATTGTCCTTCCCCTATTATAATTAAACCCTAAGCTAAATGAAATAACTCGATCTGGAAACCTTTCCTATCGTGTAACAAAAAAAAAAGGACGATTGGGTAGCACTTGTGCATGTTTCAGTTTAATAGAATAGTCCATAGAATTTGAGTTATTTTACCTTTCCTTGGTTTGATTGAAGCTAGAGACTAATTGAAGCTTTTCCACCTTCAGCAAAGTTGTGCATGAAAATGTTTAACAATTCTTTGCCGTGCCCCATAGAACCCGGTGACCATCAAACAGCTCTATCAACTTGTCAAACGCACACTAGTTCGCTGATAACAGGTTGCTAACTATCGCTTTACGTTCGCTTATTGATTGTTGCAATATGATTTTAACCAAAATACCACATTCATTTTCTAGCCAGGTTAAAGGCAACCAGCGTCGACGGTACGGTGCAGCAAACGGTTTTGTGCAGTGTTGATTGAATCCATTCGGCATTGACAGCATCAGGCCAATCAGGCGAACGGGACCAATGGTAAAGCGATTAGTTGTTTGATCAGGAAACCACATCAACTCGGTTCCGACCAGGGCAATTGCGCTCGTATCGCATTTGTAATCACTTCATGGTGGCATCAAGTCAGGAGGCTGGAATGTTCTGTTTTCCTGTTCGGGTTTCTCTTTCGAAGCGATACGCCCCGCCCCCCCCCCACCAGTTGTCACGGATGTCCGGCGTGCGGCTCGGTGCCCACAAATGAACAAATTAATTAATTGCAGCATTAGCATACGACTGTTAGTCGTGTGAACAAAATTCACATTCGACTGCGTGATTCATATTTGATTGTCGTATTTTCTCGAATCATTAGTTCGATGTTATCTATTTATTGCGAGCAAGATGGGGTTTAGGCATCTTTTGCCCGGCCGTTCAATCGTAACAGGGAAGTCTTATGGATATTTAATTATTTAGAAAGCATTGGCGTAGTGGTTGCGCGCTTTCACGCAGCAACACGCAACAAGAAATGTGATGTTATCGTTGTAGATGTTGAAAATTGTTGTTCGAAATGCCATTAAAGATGCAGTACATGTAGTATGGATGTTTTCTCTTTCCTTAAACAAACAAATCAAACAGTAAAAACAAAAATAAAATTCCCATAAATTGTAATTCTATATAACTCAGTGGCTTGTAATGGGTTTTTTAGTACTATTTTTTGAATATGTCTTAAATAAAAACATACAAATAGATTTCTTTTTCCCCAACATAAAATAATGCAGCAAAGAAAACCCTTATACGGTTTGTGAGTCATCATCGTTCCCTTTCTGCAGTGTCATTCTCATCTTTACCGCTAAACCAGACGCTGCCACTGTGTTGCCGAAGCGAGCAGCTACTAAAAGTCTTAAGTTTATCTTCAGCGTGTCCGCACGGAACGTCCATTAGTTGGTGTATTCGTTACGGCCAAAGGTTGGCAAGTCAGGCCAACCCGAGACCGAAAGCCGTTGAAAGTTATTTGCAGCTACGGCAGCAACAACTCAACAAGACCGGCGATGATGTTGCGGGTTCCTCCCGGTTTGGCCATTTATTGATTCCCGTCCAACCATGCGATGCGGTTCGAAGTAAATTAGCGTCAGAAGATTAGGTTCCATTATCCTTTCGCTTAAGGGGGATTTACTTTCGGCGAGTTTTGGCCTCTGCGCTACCAAAACCAGCCATCGCTATGCGGAGGATTAAAGCCCCCCGGAAAACCTAGACACCGGGAACCGGAGAATGGCAATTCAATTCGGTTGTTCATTTTGAGTATTGTTAGTCGGTGCTGTTTTGTTTCGTTCGGCGTGCGATACCGCATGCATTGAAGTTTATTGGTATGCGGACCTGCCTGATTGGATTCGGGTTCAGATTTGACATTTAGCAAAGCTGAATGGACAACCAAAAACGACATGTCCGATGTGCATATATAAGGAAAGAGAGTGAAAAAAACCCAACGTTTCATTCGATAAACAAGAGGAAACATTTTAGGGAATATGTGAAATTGTAAAACTGAACAATCGTATACAATTTAAAGTACTAAAAAAATTGTTCAATTTTATTTAAAATAAATGTTCCACAGTACAAAATTCAAATGAAAGACATTCGACAAACAAATGTTCAGGAATTATTCAAAAATAATTTTTAATCAAATAATAAATGTTTGTTTTTTTATCTTAGGTAATTATTATTATAAGCATTTATTATGGCAACTTTGAGAGCTAAATTAGTATTAAAAAAGAATATTATATTCTTCAACAAAAAAAGAAATTCATATTGTTATTTTTTTTTGGGAAAAATTTGTAAAAATCCTCAAGGACATCGTTTTTTGTTTGCTGCAACTACTTCCTTCCAATCGATGTAGAACAAAAAAAACACACACACACACACAGAGAAGAAGTCGTCACTAAGTAGGTTAATAGCGCGACGAACGGAGATCAAGTAAAGTAAAGAAAATACCAAAAGAGCAAAAGGTTTGGCTCGCCGGAATGTGGCATCTGGGAATAAAAGCTCCATTAATCAACAGCAACCATGCGGTATCGTAACGAGTCTACCCTCCATAAGCTCCCTCACATTCACGGATTCTTCACTTCGCTGTCCGAAAATCTTTGCCGCACCATCCAAACGAGTTGCTTAGTTCTCCAGTGTGTTTTAGGTTTTTTTTTGTTCCTTCCTTTCTTCGGTTTTTTTGCTGCTGTTGTAGTTACGCTCATTCCTTCATTCTCTTCCCATTTCTGCATCGGAACCTGTGCAGGGAGTGCTGGTTGCCGGATAACGTCTTGAAGTACTGCTGCGGAGGGTTTGTTTTTGCATTTTCACTTCAGCCCTCTACCCCACGGCCAACCCCGTCCGGTAAGAAGCAGGGCATGTAGTGAAGCGCAAAAGCGACTTGCCAATTTGAAGCCGCGTGTTTCGGGCCACAAAAACACACATCGACACTACGCGTTTTGCACTACTGGTACGTGTGGGCTTTTCGCGTTCACGGAGCTTGGAACGGCTTTCATACACTTGCCCCGCTGCACGGGAGTTACTTTCGATGCATTTTTTATAAGCAAGCACATAAAAGATATTACCCGATATAACTCTTTTTTTCGCTTTGTTCCGCTTCTCTTCCAGACCTGCCTCAAGCCGTTTTCTTGGAAGTACCCGGAGAGCCCCAAGAGGACGGGGCAAGAAGCGACGTACGGTCTGTGGTAAGAATCTCCACCAGCATGTATACATGACCAATGCATGGAACATGAAATCGGAATCGGCCAGCTGAGCACACCACCCGATGGCGTTGGCCGCAGTTAGCAGAATCCTTCCGCCAAAGGGCCTTTTCTGGAAGCTGAGCGCCGGAACGCCTGGACATAATTCACCTTTTTCTTTGGTGCTTTCTAGCAAAAGGAATTTATATTCAGTAGTAGTTTCGTTTTATTACCTTCTTTAGTTTCTTTTAGCACGGTGTGTGTGTCGGGCTATGTGTGACCAGGGATTGAAAAAGCGTTAAGCAAGCGAAGGGAAGGAAATGCGTCAAGAAACTAAGTGAGTGGTAAGCGTGAACCATACGGTCAGTGTTGTTTTTCATTTTGCAACTTAAACATTCTACCATATCGCTGGTCGGTGTGGCAAATGGTTTGTCTGATTAACCCCATTTCCGGTACGGCAGCTGCCATCGGCGCTGCGGTTCCGTTTGGCAGTGGGAAGCGAAAACGGGGATTACAACTTGTTCACGTGATGTATCGGTTGTTTTTGGGGGCTGTATGTATCACACATTCCAACCCATCAATCACCCTTAATATGGTCCATTTGGATGCTGAAGCAACGGACGAACTGACAGTTTTCGTATCGCCATTTTGAATCAACCCGGCACTCGGCACGAGCTCGTCGGCTCACTTATGCGGTACCATCTATCATATATTTACAATTTACAACAGACAAAAAAAAAGAATCGGGATAAAACAACCTACTTCATTTTTTATGACCATGCTTTTCCTTGCTTCGAATAGATCCATCAAGACATTATACAGTTGTTTTATCACTTTTTTTTATTTAAATAAAAAAACACATTTCTGTACCAGCTGTGCATTGTTTGAATGTGAAAATTAGCTTGACCTCTTTCCCTTTTGGGTCCTAATCGATCAATTTACTGTTCAATTTACATTGTTATTATACAATTGCTACACTAGGCTCGCAGGGGAATTCATCTTCGTTAAACTAACGGGGTAGATGTTCCAAAATTATTCCTATTCCTATGGTTTACGTTGATCTGTGAGTTAGTTTTCATACAGAAATGTATTGAAATATTTTGATTATAAATATTATTATTATTAAAAGTTGAAACAAAGACATACTTTTGAAGAACTTCATTATTTTTTTAACCATAGTCAATTAAAATCTTCCTGTGCAACGTTTTAATAACAGTTTTAAGTGCCTTATCGTCCCAAAAGTTAAACAAAACATTTAAAAACCTTGAAATTAAAACCTGTTAAACGTATTTAAAATAATAAATTTGATTTAAAAATATTCTAAATGTACGCAATTGGAAAGTTGCCAAACATTCCGATTCGAGACCTAATAAGGGACTTTGCCGAGCCTTACCTAAGAGCCATCTTTGGTTTTTGTCGTGCGAACGCATTATTAGTGTGATCCCCTCTGCTCCTGTAATTCGCTTGTATAAATGATGATATTTGTATGGATGAATGAAAGAAAGCATAAATGAGTACGATGTATAAAGGGTTCGGTACTACGGGGAAGAAGTTGCACCGACCGACGCTATGGAGCAACAAATCAGCGAAAAGAGATAAGGAGACCATGAACCAGTAACTCCAAGATCGTATTCAACCAGGAATAGTCGAAATGGAAAATGATCAAGACCCCCGCTGCGGACCATTTAGCAACGAAACACGCGATATGGTGCCGGCTCACGATAAGACCCTCGCTACGAGCATGATCTTGACTTTGGATGATGAAATACTAAGCAATAATACAACCGAACAGACCGAAGAAAATCCTCCCAGCTAATGTGGAATGTGTTTTTATTTAATTGATAAGTTAAACAGATAAGCAGTGCAGCCAGGCCGTTCTTCATGAAGAACAAAAAGTTATGCGACAGATTTTTTTTGCTTTTTTATAAACATTTAAAAAAATAATTTTTGTATAATTTTTGTAAATTTGTTCTTTCTTCATTTTTTTTATGTATGGGAAATAAAATAACAATATTTTACACGTGTATATTACGTTACTTTATACGTTACTATAGGCTATAGAATAGGAGTTAACTGTTTTAGAGATTTATCGCCAATATCAACCGAAGTAAAATTTGCACAAAATGCAGTGTAAACTGATACCGTTTGCTTTCTAAACTTGTCTAAAGGCTTGCACTATGTGGTCAATACATTCTTTCATTACCGCCCGCCAATGAACACTACAATAACGTTTAGTAACACGTTAAACAACCATTACAGCTCAACCACGGTACAATTACATGTGCGGTCGAACGAAATGATGTTACGATATTTATACACCGCTAGCTGGAAGTATGTGAAACGATGCTCGGGCCAAAGTACCATTTGCCAATGATGCCCACAATGTACGAAACCGATCCGGTTGGTTTGTGTGATACGTGATTCTTAACCCAGACATAGCTGCACTATCCCATTATCTTGGAGCTTTGGTAGCATTTGCATAGTGGCCGATAAACGCAGCCCCCCGAGGGGGTTAACGCGATACAAACTTCCCTATCCGCCGCACACGCAGCGAAATCAATGCATTTTGTAACGGTGATCGCGCTTGCATAATTGCAATGCTGCATAATCGATAGTGCAGCCGGCAGACGGGAAAATTTATTCACACCAATCCTGTACAGGTTGCTGACCCTGGCGTTGCACAACTTGTGTGGGGCTGCCTTCGGGATTGGTTGTCCCAGGAAGGTCAGGCGTAATTTCCCGGGGTGTCGTTTTGAAAGGGTTTGTTGTTTTTTTTTGCTATTGATTAAATGTTGTACAGAGCCTAGAACTGGATGGTTTGTGAGATATGAGAATAAAAAAAACCTTTTAATTGAACCATATTTTATGCTTTGGTGCAGAAACTTGCATCAGTTGCGATAAGGTGAAAGCTGCTCTAATTATATCATAGGTACATAATAGAATATAAAAAAACTTTGGTTAAGAATTTATTTACTTCAGACGTAACATTATTTTTAATAAATTTTCTTACAGCTTCCTAATTCAGAAAAAAATAATGAACCTATCTTTAAATTTTGTTTTTTGATTATATTGGTTCTTCTTTCTTTACTTAACGACCACTAAGGTCACGCCGGCTGGGAAACTACACTTGAAGAGATAAGAGTAAAGGGAAAGATGAGGGGCAAAGTGACTTCAATTGTTCAGAGAAAATTGTCCCAAGAGGAAGTAACTGTACATGATAGAGTATTTTCCACGAATATGTCACTACAGGTTTGCAGCATCTGAGCACTGCCACACAGATGATGTAGTTCGCGGTCTTAATGGATGGAAAACAACGACAACTACACACTTAAAAATATTTGCCGACTTCAGCTGTCATGTCAGCTGAATATTTGCCTTTGCCGAAAATAAGTTCTATTAACAACTGAAATATCAGTTAAATATATATTTTAACCGATACTCGGCAACATTGCATGCCGAGCACATACGTTAACACAGCTGATATGTCAAAATAACCGAGATATCGGCATTATCATTAAGTTAGCCGAGGCTCGGTTTACTATCTGTCATTGAAACAAACAGGTTTTGGAGTAATATTGTGGTGAAAAGTTAAAAGTGAAATAATAGGCGAAAATGGATGATCTTCTGAACGTTTTGCAGCAAGATGATGTAAGAATATACTACATTTTTAGTAAGTATGTTTGAATGACAAGTTTTTTTCATTTCAGTTTACGGTATCTGGTCTAATTTGCTTCTTCGGTCGGGAACAAGTGAAGAGCTTGAACAAATGCACACATACGGTAACAACACTTTGATCCGGATAAAGTGTTTTATGGTTGTATGGTACCGAAGTGTCGATCGACATATAACCATTTTTAGTTACTAAAAAGGCACATAATACAGCAACAATAATTTTTTATGCAAATAAAAGCACTGAAAATCAAAAATGATTGTTTTTATATTTTGCCGAAATCTCAGTTTGCTCTAACCGAAAATCTCGGCTAAACGTAAACGTCAAAACAAACTGTCATTTTTATTTTTTAGCCGAGATTTCGGCAACAGAAATTTAACCGAGATCATTGCCGAGATCTCGGTTGTTCAGATCTCGGCAATAATTAACCGAG